>UFQX01000283.1:213389-437514 GCA_900497675.1 Arapaima gigas
CAGGGGGGGGGGGGGGGGGGGGGGTGAGAAGTAATACTGATTATGCTCACAACTTTGCTGCCGTCTGTAGTTCATTTATTTTGGCCTGAAAGGTCAGGTTGAAACAGATGTCATTCTGATATCAGTGGGCTATAAAATGCATATTCACATCTTATTACTCCGTCCTTTCTTTTTCCGATCGCTGTGTGGCTTTCCAGAGGGGAGGGATCCCAGGTGCCCGCCAGACCCCACATGGTTTATATTGGCTCCGCTTTCCAATGTGTAGAAGCAGCCACACATTTATTATTATTATTTGTTATTTCTGCGATCATGGGTCTCTGATTCCGACTGTGTCCTGTTACCACAAGCTATTTTTTGGCTTCAAACATCTGCACTTATTGGGAATATCAGCAAGGTCACCTCCCATGTAGCTAAAATACAATCAGTGCAAATGAAATAAATTGTGTTCCTGAACATGATTCTTTTTTTTTTGTTTTGTTTTATATATGATCATATGAGTTAGAGGATAGTGATCGACACGTCTATTAATGGAAGTTGTTGTGACACACAAGCTTATGCAACGATGATATGGTTTTTATTGTGTTGTCAATGTAACGGTTTCTTCTCCTTGAGGAAAACTTGGAGATGCTGAAGCAGCTGATACCCACGATGTGCTGTTACATAACCGACGTGCAGAAGCAATTAAGGCGAGAGGATTGGCTGTATGAGACACCAACATACCCACGAGTCCTTGGTGTGCTGAGCTCAACACCCATGTGCTGTACACGTAGGCACATTTCAGCAGAGTTGCACAATTTCACATCCTCAAACTCCAAGTATCTGTAGTCCAGTTTTTTTTATTAGCACGTGAAACACCTACTGATGTGATCAGTTATCCCATTTAGTGAATTTGTCAAAAGAGAAAGAGGCTGCGCAAAACCAGACTACTTCTGTCACAAGTTCACTTTCCACCTCTTCCTGACACCATGTCTGGTGAGGCAGGTGTGACCAGGATGACAGCAGGGAGACTTTTGTCATTTTTGCGCATTTATTTTCGTAATCTTAGCCTGTGTGAAAGCTGCACTCAAAAGTCACGATTAACAGATTCACTCTCCAATTAACAGGGGTCCCAGACAGGGTGGCGTTTTATACCCTGGTGCCCAAAGACGTCGGCATAGGCTCTGGACGACTGTGACCCTGACCAGGATAAATTGTTTAATGATAATGGACGGATGCTTTTCAGATTAAGGATTAATAAATCCCATTTGTCTGCTCAGTTTTGATATCTATCTATCTATCTATCTATCTATCAACGTGTTGATTCTAGATCAGCAACCATCTCCCTGATCACCTGATACTGATGCCGGGGGGGAGGGGTCTTCTGACTCTGCTTACCTCCCTCACGTTGCAAGTCCCTGGTCCCAGCTTGCTCTTGTGTCTTCTCCAGGTTCTCCAGTTTCCTTATCACCAAGTCCCTGTGTCTCTGTACAATTCACCTGGTCACCTCTGCCCCATGTAAATTCTCACCACCGACTGCATTGTCTACATATTTATAGACAATGACCCTGCCTAACCCTCCATCTCCTCCTGTGGCCCACTCTACTGAGGTACCCACGTAGATGGCCCATTTGCCTCTACTGTGGCAGAGTGAGAGTGCCGACAGAGGAACGGACTCTGCACATGCTGCAGCACTGCCGGACGTGTATGGCCAAAGTGCCCCCAGTGGCTGGAGAACGGTGGTGCCAGGTAGGCATCAAGGGAGCCCTGACATCTCCCCCCGCCTTGGGCGTTGCTTGGCTAATTGCTTCTGTGTATGGCTTTTGTGGACTCCGGGGCCATGGAGACCCTCATTGATTGGGAGCTCTGTTCCTCTCTGGGGCTTACTTTGGAACCAATGCCCAAGCCCCTCACCGTCACCTCTGTGGACAGCAAGCCCCTCACACCAGCACTCTTCACATGTCCCTGAAAGAACACTGTGAGGAGATCTGTTTTCTTGTTACAACAGCTACCACTACCCCTCTCATCTTAGGCTACTCCTGGCTTGCGAGGCATGACCCTTACATCTCCTGATCAACCAGCTATGTGCTGCAGTGGGGAACTGTGTGCCAGAGGTATGCCTCCACCTCCAGGCTGGGGTGTGTCCCAGGGAGTCCAGAGCCCCTGAACCCATTGACCTTAAGGCCATTCCACCTAAGTACCTGGTGGAGACCTGGTGGAGGTTTTCAGTAAGAAGAAGGCCAGTCAACTACCACCTCACTGACCACATGACCTGGCCATCGACCTCCTGTCAAGTGCCATGCCCCCTCAAGGTTGTCTGTTCTCCCAGTCCATTCCTGGTTTGAACTGACTACCAGAACCTAGCCACTGAGCAGGCAAAACAACTTAATCCCCAGCAGGCCAGATCAGTTCTGTTCTTCAGGCAGTTTAACTTGCACTTATCTTACCGTCCTGGCTCAAAGAACACTAGAGAGGTCACCCTCTCCCGTCAACACACCCACATTGAGTTGGGGGCATCACCAAAACCCATCATTCCAGCCATCCGGGTGGTGGCCTCGCTTCGCTCTGGGATCGAGGACAAAATCAGTAGTGTGCAGCAGCAGGATTTTCTGCCACCAGAGACACTCCCTCACTGCCTTTATATCCCCAGTGTTAGTCGTTCTAAGACGTTGCACTGGATTCACTCCTCTGCTTTCTTCAGCCACCCTGGCCTGCGACACACCCTGGTGTTTCTTTGAAGGTACTTTGGGTGGCCTACCATGACAACATACAAGCTTTCAAACAATATCCATGATTTGGATGTTTCCCAACCATCACCTCAATCAACCTATGCGTTGGTACTGCGAGTTAGTGAAACTTTCTTTGGTCTCGTGTATCATGTTGTTCTTTGTGCCTAGTGGGATTTCCAACCCCGGCTTCTGGTGGAAACTGTTAGCCTTGTTATAGATTAAACTGTGTGCATTAGCCACCCTGGTTACTTTTCTCCACAACTGGGTTATAACACTGCACTACACTCTACTTTTCAAAAATCATTTTGTCAGTGACAGTGAGATTTTTTGGCTGCACTTCAAGATTACAGTCAGAAAAGTTAATTTTTAGAGTTACTGACACATGACTCCTAATGGACACTGGAACAGATGCTAGACGGCAAACAACACAGTACACTGGGTAACAATGTGACAAAACATCTCACCAAACAGGTAAAGAAGATCTTCTGGACTGAGAACACCTTTCTAAGCTCTTTGGCACCTTCTTGACCTCAAAGCAGACTAGCTTCTGCTTCAGTTGTTGACTTAACTTCCAGCTGCTGTCGGCAAATGCATACAATCTCCCTATGGACATTTCTGCAGACTTTTCATTTTAATTATTGTTCTCAGTAATTCTCATACCCAGAGGGTAGGTGAACCAGGGTCATGGCTGTATAAGGTCACGCTCTCAAAACATGGGCCCCATTTTTGTTTCTTTGCATGCCTTTCCTGCAGTTTGTCACTCCAAGCTCTTTCTTTTTTTTTTACAGATGTTATCACCTACTATGCTATATTGCTTTTTGTAGATTCTCATTACTGAGGCTAGCCACATCTTCTCTAGGAAGCGGAACCTCACCTAGGTAGTTGGGTACTGAGGATGTGTGTGGTGTGGATGATTAAGCTGGCTATGCATACAGCTGGGGGTAGGGTCAACCCTTTGGACTAAGGGACATTGTGGGCCGTCCCCCAGACTTGATGCATGGCTGCTGGTTGGGGGTCAATGTGTTGCACCTGCCACTGGCAGTTCACTCAAACACTTGCATCGGTGCTCCTTCAGTCACAGCATCTGAATGTTCTCAAACATGTTACTCAGTTGCAGGGGTCTTCTGAAGGTTGGCTATCGGCCGGCCTCTGACAACTGGGCAGCCGTGCCAATTCTAATGATCAATGATGGATGGATGCCTCATATAAAAATTACTTTTGCTACTTCTCTGTTTGCTCACATCAATATTTTCTTAATAACCCATTTGTGAAACTGATGACTTGCAGTATCCTACTGACAACTGACTGTTCGTCCAAGACAAGAGTCCTTTGTGCAAGACCTGTCCCCTCTGTTTTGTTTACAGAAGAAATGACCAACAAAGTAGACTTCTGACCACTATACTGGAAACATGCTGTAAGAAGATTTCCATAGATGACATGTAAAACAAACCCACAACATCTGGAGTATAAAAATCAGGAAAGGTAGGTTTACAGGTTGATCCACTGCTGTTTTGGAGGAGAACAGTGGCTATGGAGCTGGATCACTACAGAAGAATGCACTGGAACCTGAAGGGCAGAGCCATGGCCACCCCTCTCTGACTAGATCCCTAGTGTGCCACTGAGAGCTGTCCTTCATGAGGAATACAAAAATGAAGGCCAATCGGATACAGCGTACAGCATGGGAAAGCAGGCAAAAGTGCCCCAAGTTGTTTCTGCTCACCTTTCTGTTTGTGTGTGATGGTCCCGCAGGGTATCTGCACATCTGAGCCCTGCCAGGGGACTGCAACCCCTGCATTAGTTATACAGTGGAAGTGGTATGCATCTGCTGGCAGAGGGTCTCCATTGTGCCTCATTATGCAAATTAATGGCTTCATTAGCCCCCCACACACATGCACACTGAATGAACGGCCCACCCCTCCTGGAGCTGTGAGGTGGCACAACTCTCAGCCATGGAACACCTGATCTGAGGTGGCCTGTGAGGCTGCCAGCTGTTGTGTCTCTGGTGCAGGTCCCTCAGTGGCTCCAGGGACACGGCACCGACCACTTTCCGTGTGTCTTTAATGCCACGAATTAGACTGCGATAACATAGCGGTCAAGACCCAGCTTACCTGTCGAAAAGGTGACGAGAAAGGCTCCGTGTGTTTCGGTGAATAAACACAGATGCTCGTAACTTGTGGCTGAGGCTGAAGTCCCACAAGGGGGCCCTACATACAGAGCGTAGGTAGCCTGAATGCAGAGCAAACAAATACCAGTATTAGGAGTCCTTGCAGCCACAGATACTGCAGCTACAGGAAGAACGAAGACTTTTATCAGATGCAGAAATTAATAATTGCAAGCCGTACTGAGGCTTGCTAAGGGGCTGTGGGCCTACTTGGTGTCCGCCGCCCTTCGGTGTGGCGCTTGCTGTAAGCGGAGCTCATTTGGTCTTAATTAGCACATGAAAAAGGGGGCTGCTAATTGCCTCTGCCCGCGGCCCACGCCTCATATTTTACCAGCACACAGAGGCCCAGCGCTGGGGAGGGGCCCAGCACATCCATCAATTTCAGGCACACCGACAAGACCGTGAACCATAAAGGGGTGTAATTGGTTTTTTCAACACCGGGACTCAGATTTTAAGTGTTTTGTTAGCTGTCTTTTTATTAGAGTTGGTATAAACTTAATATTCTGGAATTTGTACCTTCTTGTTATTCATTTATACAGAGGAATTTTTTGTAGCTACAACATTGCAGGATAAGCAATTTGATCATATGTCATACAGCAGGAATGGGAAGAAGGGCTCAAACCTGCAACCGCCTCATCCTTAGTCACTAGCCAAGCTGAATGGCATATGTTTCCTGACCACATGCAGTGTGGGATCAATCAGTGTCACCATGTGGGAAAGACACCCAAAAGACTGTCAACAAGGGTACATGAACATTACCTAGTAGTGAGGAGACATGGCCCACTGTCTCTCATATCAATGCACGAAGGAGGTATCAGACACACCTATGACTGGGACACTGAAGAATGTGACACAATCAAACTGTAGACAAAGTAGGAAGTTCCTGGAAGTTCCAGAACTGATTTGATCAAATGCCATGTGGTCTTGGTTGCTCAAGTCACAAGTCACAAGTCAGTGAGAAGAAACTCATGCAGCAGAGTCTCGGATTGAATGATAAAGGGTCAAGGTCAGTGTCAGTGCAGCCAACCAGTCATGACCACCCATCTACTGATGTCATCTGATAGTATATATAAGCAGTCATTACACTATACACTACCCCCTTCACCTCACCAAAGATAGCACTTCAAGTGGTGCTAAAATGTCTGTGAATGAAACTACACTTAGTTCTGCATGCAGCTAAGAATGAAAGTGTCCCCTCTCCTGCTCCCATTTCTTCGATTTTCAGTAGCCATTTTCAACCGAAGTGGTACCTTCAAGATAAATGTGTTTGTTCTGTCATCCTTTCTACCATCCAATGTTCTGAATTGAAACTGACCCAATCAGTCTGCTGAGGCCACTAGTGCATGAGTCAAGAGTTCACTTCATTTCAGTGTCCCTGTGCTGCTCTTCCTGGTGAAAGTCATGGGGAAGCACGCAGAGAGGTGGGGCCATACCCTCCTGTTCCCCACAATGGTCTTCAGCTCCTCCCCTGGGGTCTCGTCCCAAGTGAGACCTACCTGTTATAATTCCCTTACAACGTCACCTGACCATCTCAACCGTCCCCTCTTGATCCAGAGGAGCAGCAGTTCTATTCTGAAGTTCTCCTGGATCACCGAGGTTCTGAGTACGGTTAGCAATCTGGCACAGAACCACAAGTGTAGACTGCAAAGAACTCCTGTGGTCCCAGAGCAGAGTCATGATGGTTTGATGTAGTAACGTCTCCCCTGTGTGATGGTTTGAAGTGCTGCCCACACCTGGTCCTGTGGTCACATTGCCTTTCAGTGGATGCATTTCTCAGCTGGTAACATGTTCATCTGGGTCGTACATTTGAGCTCTACGTTGAGTAGCTGTGTTTTTGAGACCTGTCTCTTATGTGTCACCTGCAACCACAATGTCCTCTGTTAGTCCCTAGACATGTTTTTAAGACTCAGGAATCAAGATTCAAGAATCACTTATTGTTGAAAACTCATACAGCAGGTAAATAAGGGAGTAGTCCGTATATATGAAAGATAAATAAAATGTTTGGTTGTGTGTTCGAGTCTGTGTACAGTTTCCTGGTGTCTACCTGGGTTTCCTCCCATGGTCCAAAGACTTGTGATCCAGGTTAATTAGTCACTCTCAACTGCATGTTTGCATGCATACATACATACACCCTCACACATACACAATCCTAAACAGAACATAAAAAAACAGATATCCGCACATATGGTGGATGTCAGTGGTCAGGTCAATGGTGGTAGAGGTGTTGGGGCCTGAGATGAGTTCAGCAGCCTGACAGCATGTAATAGAAAGTTGTTTCTGAACAGGGGTTGATTTTGGCTGTCAGGCTGTGATAGTGTCTCCCAGAAGGCAGTGCTGAAAACAAATTTTTGAGACGGTAGGAGGGGTATGTGGTGATGTTGTGAGCTTTTTTGATGCGCCACTCAATGTAGGTGGTCTGGATGGTGAGCAGTGAGGTCCTGGTGATGGCCTGGGCATCTTCACTACCTGCTGTATGTCACGCCCCCTGCTCTGCCTGCTGTTCTGCCCAGCCCCACAATTGCCAGCACCTGCTCCTCGTTTCCCCGAACAAGGTATAAAACCTGCGTAGCCCGACACGCTGGTGCGAAGTATTGCCCATGTTACTACTGAGTGTACCGAGCATTTCTCCCGTTAGCCTTTCCGGTAATCGACCCTCGCCTGTCCCCGACCTTCGATCTAGCCCGACTGTTTCTTGTACTCCGTTGACTTCTGGATCTGACCCATGCCTGTGTACTGACCACGATTCTGGAACCTTCCTGGACAATAAACCTCAACTGCGAACTCGCACCTGCACACGTCTGCTTCCTGCCAACGGCGTCACACTGTAGAGCTCCCTGGTCAGAGCCAGTGCAGTTCCCATACCAGATCAGAGATGCAAGAGGTCAGGATGCTCTCTATGGCAGTCCTGAATATGAAGCATATTACGGGATGTGACAAAAGAAGGAAGGAAACCAAATGAGGAAGTATTTCTTCATCGGGGCTGTTTAATCTGAGGACAGAGGCTCTTTGGCATTACGGATTCTCCTGGTAAACCACCTCCTGTGTTTCCAAAGCAGAACAATTTAATTAATTTAGCTGAAACTTTCCCAGATAACTTAAGCGGTATAAAAGGAAAACAACAGCATAATTTGCTGCTAACCCACAGTTCAACATAATGTGCACTAAAGATATTCTCTAAAGCTTTATTATCCTCACTAGTTTCATTATCGTTCCTCGTAAAATACCCCCTTTTCCTGAAAACAGAGCATTAACAGACAAAAAAAGACTCCCCAGACTTGTCTAATCCTGGATGAATTGCAGCAGGAATTTGAAAAATGAGTCATTTCCAGCAAACACCTCTTAGGGTCAAAACATCCTCGCAGGAACTTTTAAATCTGATTATAGATGAATATGGCATGAAAATACTTTCTTTCTCTGAGGGAATGACATCCTGGTTTCCAAACTTTAAATTACTGAACATTCCCCACACAAAGAGATGATAAATGATTACCTGTTTATGTTACGGTTGTGGCTTTTCCAGTGGGAAACAAGTTGTTCCCCTTCACGGCGGAAGAGGTCAGGGAAAGTTCCCCTGAAAATTCGGCTTACAAATCCGTATGCATTATATGGATAACATCCGTGGAAAATCGTTTTCTTTTTTTTTCTCTCGTCTTAATAATGTTTATGCCCTGAAGTGCATCCAGTCGAAAAGATCCAGAGAAGACCGGCTTTTAAGATTTCAAATTGAGAAGGATTACAGATTAATGTAGGCCACGTGGCCTTGGCAGATGGGCTGGCAGGCTTTTTGAAGGCCGTATGGTCAATAAGTCATCGGTGCATTCTGTCTTCAGGATAATTCACTCGCGGCAGGATTAGGAAGCTTCTGCAGACAAGCCTTCTCCCTTCTGTCCCCCCCTTCTCGAAAAAGAAGCGCACTGACATTCGGAATTCCTGGCGACAAAACAAATTGAATTTCTGCTCCCCAGGTCTTGTTGTCCTCACACGTGTGTTTGGCCGCAGTCCCTCGGTGTCTTGGGAGATTCGACACACCAGTCTCTGGGTGAAGTGGTCACTGGGGGCAAGAGGCGAGAGAGTACGTGGTACATTAAATGTGTGGTAGGGGTCTGAGAGGTCTGGCAGTGCCTGGTTAGATGCATAATTCAGAGAGCTCAAGCAGAGCCCCCCCAACCCTTCACAGCTTCCACACTCACACACACTCACCTGTTGGTGACCTCAAGTCCTTGACTACACCTTTGGGATGGACTTCTTTTTGCACGCAGACACACAAGATCAGATCTACAGATTGTCTCTCATGAGTGACAATGTGAGGAAGCAAGAAAAAGGTCCTGCTGATAACACCGATGCCTTGTGGCAATAACAAGAAGGTTTTAACACAACTTTCTATTTGGGGAGGCGTGATTGCTGCTTCCCATAAGACTCGTTGCCACAGCCTTGTTTTTCATTTCCTAAAACCCTGTTGAGGCTATCACAGGGAGTGCAGAATGTGGCTCCATGTTTCAGCCTCTTGGTTGTTTTTTTTTTTTTTTTACAAAAAAGCACGTTTACAAAAAGCAAGGCATTGTCATCTCAATCGCACGTACAAAAAATCGAGCACTTATCCCGCAAAAAAGGCAGAGGAATGTGACAAAAGTGGCGACCACCAGTGCAACTTAGCATCAGAAAGGCAAAACTGTGTTTTTACTGTAAATGATACCAAGGATGAACCATGCCATTATTGACAATAGTTGACATGAAATATGGACTAAGGCAACATCTGAGCAGAGTGTTAGGCCTTTGGATGCCACTTACTAACATAATAAATTCATAAAAGAGGGATGAAGACATAACTGATATTACCTCCTATTAACCACTTGAACTGGTCTCTTAAAGTTTGAAACTTGTCTCCGAAGCATGAACACAGACTGGAAGACATCGGCGGAGTTTGCGCTGCCATTTTTGATGTCCGTGAGGGACATGTGTCCAGCATCTGCCACCTTCTGGAAAACACTCTAACACTGCATTCAGTTGCGTACGTACCTTCACCATGGGATATGGCCTGTAAACATAGACTCTATCAATAGATATTAGCGGTATCTGAGAACCGAGAAAGATATTTACACTAACTCTTATGCTCAGGATAAGCAGAGAGTTTCTCAAAAAATGACCCAAAAGATATGCAACCGTTACTTATGATCTTCTAAACAGCATTTAAAAACTGTCAGATGCGATGCCCATTTAGTTAAGTTTCGTAAAGCAGGTAAGCAGGTTTGGCAGGTTCCTCCTTGCAGTTCTTGTAAGGAATTTTACTGTTACAGCTTCTCTCTCACCATGTTCAAAACCCCTCATTGCCTTCAGGAAAACACAGCTTTTCCACAAGAGTGGGAGTCAAACCGGGAGCATTCAGATTGTGAGGTAGCAGTCTTACTCGGGACTCTACACGCTGCCTATCACTGGTATTTTTTTCCTTACGTTTTCAGTTTCTTCCAGCATTTTTCAGGTTTTAAAAAAGAACTTTTTGAACGCCTGATGAAACCTAAAGAGCCTAAAACAATGAACCAGAAGGAATAAGGATGTTCAAAAAGTACAAACCGAGATGGCTTTGGTTCTAGCACACATGGCAGTCTGGGTAACTGGGGACCCTGTCCTTACAGCAGGATGAGCCATACAAATTCTTGTTGTTTGAGTAAATAATAGCCCACGAGAAGGGAGCTTGTATAATGCAAAAGGCAGTAACGTGCTATTTGAACAATTTTAGCTGACCTATGAGGACAACTTACGGTTACCTGTACTTTCCGCAGTTTTTTGGGGATGATTATGAGGTGGTTAGGCTGTAAGAGTCTGAACCATTTGGTTGTTGGCTTCAAACTGCACGCTCAAACTTCAAACTCTGTTGCTCCAAGCCTGACAGCCCCTGTATTAATCCAGTTATGCAGCACACATTATAAATGAGTGACACGTACAGCTGTGAGCACCTTAACCCATATGGGTCTCAGCTAATAAAATGAATAATGAAATGTAACATGAAGAATTATATGTAATAACAGTGATTGATTCTCTTGGTAACACTGGCAGCTAACTAAATCTTACAGGTGGTTGCATGGCGGTGCCTCTTCTCCCTGATCATGAATGCAGAGAGGCAACATCAGGTAGAAGGTACTAATCTTTCTGACAGTCCTTCTGATGAGATTCTACCCTTCTGACTCCTGTCACATGAGAAGATTGAACCAGGAGACCACTTCCACCCCTCCCTCCCTTGATTCGCCTTGAATCCCACAAAGAGAACATTGTTCGTTGTAGGATTTCAGCCCATGACCTTCTGGATACTGGTCCAAGTCCTTCTCTGATGCACTGCCCACTTCAGCTTGTAAAAAAAGTCTACGATCACCTGTTTATTAAAGCTGCTATCAAAGCAGTGTTTTTCTCTCCTTATACCATTGCTTTAATGTTCAAAAATGTGTCAGACCTACAAAAAAGTTAGAGTTTAAAAAAAAAAAAAACACAGAACAGCACACAAGCCCTCCTTGCTTGTCTCGGTGTGTGGAAAACAACAGCCATCGGGGAAAAGACAGCCGTGGATTCTTCTTCTGTGCAGACATCTGACAACGATAAACAGCGCGGTTTTTAAGTGGAATAATAAGTGCCCCAGGAGTGGCGGGGTGAGGGCCGGTCGGGCGGCGCCGTCGGCCCACCGCAGGCCTTACATTATTAAACACTGCTGCTTCTCCGGTGCCACTCTGTGCCCCCCGCCTCCCCCCCAGCTCGTGACGCAGCTCCGCGCTCAATACTGTGGTTTACAAAAGCTTTGCAATGTCGAACACGGTAAACAGCGGGGCCCGACGGCAGCCCATGCACCTGTCCCCCTGTCCCCGTCCATTAGCTGTGGTAGATGTTATCAGGCTACTTTGCTCCTGCTGTTCTGAGACTGTGGATTCCAGCAAAGCCAGATGCAGCCAGCAGGGGTGCTCTGAGGCCTTAGGGTCCCCAACCCCTTTCGTACATTTCTCTTCGTCCCTCCAGCGAAACGCTGATGCGTTCATATCAGCGCACGTCCCTTCAGAAACAATCGTGTTTCTGTACACTCGTGAATCTCCACGGAAACCCCGCGGCTCGATACAGATTACACGCGTCCGTATCTTCACAGAAGCACTTTGTGTTGCTTTTGTGGCAATGCTGCAGATTATGAGTTTGTCTCTGTGCCCGTGGAAACACAGCAGTTGACACATATGTCCAAATCTCCATGGAAACATGGCAGTGTGTGTGTCTGAAAGCATCTTTCTTAGCTATGTCTCTCAGAGGCCTGGATAGGACGCCCCCTGGCAGCGAGGAATGCAGGAAGGTGGTACAAGGAGAGGATGGATCAAAACATATCATTACATGTTCAGAATGATGCTTGTGGAAGGGGAGGAGGGGGACTCCACATCTGGCGGGCATCCACTGGGGCTGTGGGGTACAGCGGTGCGTCACCTCGACGCTCTTACCTCTGGCAAAGCGAGACGTCCTTCATTGCCAGTGGAATAGAACAACTGGAGGTGGGAAAGTGGAAGAGAGTATTTGCAGGGCTGACACCCCCCAGCCCAAAGCCCCACCTACATAGAGATGGAACCCCCCCCCCCCACAAACAAGCGTCACATGGGATTCTTGGTCAGTAGGAACTTCTGCTTGGCTACCATTTTACGTTTGTGTGCGTGTCCGTCTGCATTATGTCAGATGGAACAGTGACACCATGCAGAATTCTTGAACACACATGCACTTCCAGATAAATATAACCAGGTTTTAATATAGCAAACGCCAGTGATCAATCTTTACCTGCTCAAGTGTCGAGTAAATTGTTCTTCATTAACAGAGTAAGAACCAAATTGGGTTGGAAGCATTTTAAATGCTTAAGTGTAAAAAATTTAAGCACCTATGAATATATAATATATTTCATTATTAAACCTCTTGATTTTTCACCCCTTGATAATTCCAGGAGCAGATATCATACGTCTACATTAAAGGGAGAATTAAGCTTTCTAAGTGAAATTCACTTACTGTGCAATGAATAAGAGAGATTAAGCCAAATTTTTCATGCGGAAAACCTAGACTTACTAAACCTACTTAAATATGTTGGCCCTTTCAAGGAACAATATAAATTCAATATCCTGAATGAATAATAACTTGAGCATATGAAGCTTTAATATAGTAGCGGGGTGAAGACAGCCCCACATCAGAAGTGTGAGAGGCCATTTTTTCTCCACTGTTATTACTTGTCATTGCAGAAGTTGCTCAACTGGTGTTTCTGGTGGATTCTTGGTTGCTGTTAATGGATATCATGCTACCAAATCAGGTTTGAGTGTCTTATGACCATCGCCATGCCAGTGAGCTTCTCAGAATAACTTTAACAAATAATGTAATGAATAGTCTCCAGTGGACTGGTGTCCCATCCTGGTGTAGTTTCATAGTGCAGCACCCAGTGGTTCCAGGACAGGCTCTGGTGGACTGTGACTGTACTCGGGACTGAGTCCTAACAACAATGGATGGATGGATAGATGTAATGGACGATATAAATTTTCTTCCTCTTCTGCCTATTGTTCAGTCATCTGGGGTCAAAGACATTGCAGATCTGACCACTGGATCGAACTATGGATACGAACCACTGATCACCATAAACAATGGCAAACCAAAATCACTTGGCTCCAAAAAAATTGGGATCATCCTCTGAATTTAGTCTCCAAACAAAAATTAGACAGGAAATATGCACAGTGATCTTTCTGAGGGATTAAGGAATTATTTTCAGTTTGGCTCACATTGACAACTTGAGTTTTTTGTTTTTTTTGATTCATATACAATGAACTGTGGAATGCTGTGCAACCACATGGTTGTTAAACTGCAAGGAATAAAATTTGATGAGCTGCATGACTGACACCCTCAGATAGCTGGTGTTCATCACTCCCTCTCGATTCCCTCACGCTCTGCAGCTCTTTTACATTCTGCTTGTCGTGAAGTGGCCGAGGAAATGGAGTCGTGACCGTAAAGGTTCAAGTTTCAAGTCCCAGAAGGAGCTCAGCTGTTGTATCTCTTTCAGAATGCCTTTGCTGCTCACGTTGAATACCTCCAAATATGTAAATGGATGAAACGAGAAACAGGGTCAGTAAAATCATGCAGGAGAAGATGTAACAGTACAATAATCGTGTGATCCTCAGTCCTCGTGAACAAAGCACAAAGATAGGCCACATTGCACAATGCCTCAGTTATGTGGCGGCCTGTTCCCCCTCTGGGCATAAATGATGTCTCACCATGAAATTTTGAGGAGCGAATTGGGTCTATGTGGGAGCTTGGCGTGCCGTGTTGAAACGACAAGAGGGGGCTGGAGAAGCTGTGCACATCAGTGAGATATGCACTGCAAAAAGGCCAGAAAGGACTGTTACTGCAGGACATTACCTAGCAAGGCCCCCCAGCAGTGCCAAGAACTGAGGGTGACTCAGACAGTGAGGTACATGCCCACCAGGGCCCCCCCCCCACACTAAAGACCCAGTTATGATAGACGGACTCACAGTATCATCCTTGGTGTGAAACTCCTGAACTTAGATTTGAAACTTGAACTGAGCATCTCCCAAGCTCTTAGATATCTGAACTCTCAATCTTTCCCCTCTTCTTGGAGGTATTTTATTTATTTCTCATTAATGGGCATTAAACTTGCCCCCCCCGGTGATACCAGCACATCTGTGTTTCATTAGCAGGCCTGCAGCTCATCCTACATAATAACCACTGGCTAATTACTCGTCTATTAATCATTTTGAAACAGTAATTAAATGCTTAATATTTGATAGAGCTGGAATAATCAGTCAGACCATTCTCACCTGTGAAATATTTATTAAATGTTAATAGATTTGGGGGCGTAATTAATGGGAAGTAGATTAAGACTATAATTTCTCCCCCCAATAAATCAATAAATCATACAATAAGGAGGGAGCAGAATTTCCTCCCGTTGTGCCGTACAAGCCTCTTAGATGTACAACCGACTTATTTGTGTGGGGGAGGGGGTTGATCTTCAGGTGCAGACAGATAGGTTGAGAAGATGTGTGAAGGTTTACCTTGGTGCTCTGGGTTTCTTTGTCATGAAGCTAAAGCCAAAATTGTGACTCTGGCAAGATAGGCTGTCAAAGTTCAATAAGATGAACTTTAAACAGATCCCAGTGAAAGCTATAGTTAAAAGATAGTCTTTGGAGCACATGGTAGGAAAACTTACAACACCTGTGCCTGGTTACCATCCTTCCCGTACATATGCAGCTAGTTTATTGTAACCATCTAGTTGGCATATCTTCCGGTTGCCTAGTTAAACTTTACATTGTGAAAGTGCTCACTGTGGTAGGGTGATAAGGGCAGGTATTTACTGCTTGCTTGCCTTTCATGTTCTGGTGATGTGATCTTGTCAACAAAGGGTCCTCTTAAGACCAACTAACCTTGAGTCCAAGAGTTATCCTGGGTGAAGAACTGGAGAAGTGTCAAAGGCATAATACTGAATGAAGGTGTGTCCAAATTGAAGACCGTACCAGTCTTTTGCTATTACATGTTTTGCTGGTTAATCACTATGGATGGTTTCCCGAAGAACCATGAAGATCTCATAACACCGGTCAAACTAAACTGCTTGCAGTATTTGGCTCCAAGAGAGCTTGTCCCTGGTTATTCAGATGCATTTCCCTCAAAGCTGACATATCTCTCTTCATCTGGACATGCAAACAAATAATTTACTATCCTTTAACAATCCGTGTTCTGGATCATGTATTTTCAGCTGAACGAAGTAATGCAAAACATCTATTCATAGCAAATGGAAAAATTCCCAATATCGTGATGAACTTCATCCAGAAGCCGTGAACTCTACATTATTAAAATAATACAGAAGATGTCCAGAAGAAAAACAGTTTAATGCATAAAACAAAATATGATACAAGGTTAGGTCCTTTCAGAGAAATAAAAAATAAATTCAGATTTTTTTTCTGATGCAGATAACCTTTCGCTGTATTATTCCTCTTGACGCCATGACCTATCACTTGCTGCACGAGTTGTTCTCCAGTCTCCACCACTTAATTTTCAGACATTTCAACAGTAGCCCATGTCCTTCTCCTGTCCCTGGTAAAATGACTATTTATAATTGTTCCCAGTAAACTAATTCTCTTTTTTAAATGGCACCCTCAGCAGTTTGAAAACATTAAAGCTGAATGGAAGGAAATATTTGCAGCTTTTTTAAAATTAGTTAGTTAGACTAGGTGTTTCCAGGAATGAATGCAAAATGCGTCAGAATTTCTTTTTTGAACAAAAAAGCTATCTGCTGATTTATTGCCTGTTTGCTGTCAGCAAAGCAGGAGCAGATGTCAATATTACTGTTGTGCTTGGATGTGGTTATGGACTTTGATATGAAAATTGCCACTTCAAATCCCAGCAGAGGCCCTGCTGCAGTACCTGGTCATGGCAGCTACACCAAATATCCTGATGTTTAAACTGGTAAAACCTGTATATATCAACCTGTATGTCGGTTTGGCAGATTGGTTTGGTTTAGTGCAATCTGAGAAACAAAGTAATAAGATATCTATCCATATGTTATCCAGAGACTGGGCTGGAAATGTAGGCTACAATACATACACATCTTCAGATGCTTTGGACTAATGAGTCAAATTTGACATTTTTGTCCACCGAAGGATTGGAGTCATCCATCCAGCTCTATCATGGATGAGTTTCTGCAGGTAACAGTGAAGCATGTTGGAGGTTCCCTGCAGGTTTGGGGTTGTAAGTCTGCAAATAGACTTGGCGATTTGGTCAAAATTAATGGCCCCTCACTGCTGAGAAGCACAGGCAGATTCTTATCCATCATGCAATACCATAAGGGAGGTATCTGATCATCCCAAAGTCCTTCTGCAGCATGAGAAGTACCCCAAACACACCGCCAAAGTCATAAAGAACCATCTTCAGCAAAAAGAGAAGCAAGGAATCCTGCAACAGATGGTGTGGCCCCCACAGAGCCCTGATCTCAATATGAACCATTGAGACTATCCAGGATCGCATGCAGAGACAGAAGAAGGTTAGACAATTAACATCTGCAAAGAACTGTGGCAAGATCTCCAATATGCCTGGAACAACTTACCAGCCGAGCAACTTACAAAAAAAAAAAAAAACTGCTCGCAAGTAATGCTGTTTTAAAAGCATAGGGTCGTCCCACCAAATACTGATTTGAGTTACGTTTTTTTCTGTTTAATGTACTTTCTTGGAATTTTTTTGCTTAATTAAAAACTTTTCATGGCATTACTTTTGGAAGATGCTATACGGTATTTTTTCGACTAAAACTTTTGCACAGCACTGGTATTAAACACGCAGGCAGGGCAAGGAAGGCATGAGGGAGAGTGGTGGGGTGATCACCTCTGTTCCCAATAGCTCTTCTATCTTAACTTGCCTCAGCACCGCAGTGGAAGAGGAGAGGGACAGCGAGAGTCTAACGGATGTGGGCATATGAGAACCTGAGAGCCTGGTTGATGCTGACAGAAAAGCCTTAAGGTCCTATGTCCCAAACCCAAGTCATGTCGTTTCAAAAGAATAAAGTAGTTTCAAGATTACTCAGCAAGCTTAATGTCTGCTACCTGGTTTTTTTTGCCCTGGACATGAGTAAGTCTCACAACTATATAGCTTGATATTAATTGAACAATTTCTAATAGAGTTGCCCCTTGTATGATGGAAACTGACATCCTTTAGTTACGTATCATTAGATTTATTATGGCCGAGTATAATTACCATTAGACTAGGAATTTTCTGTGGCTTAACTGTGTCCCAATCCTTTAATTTCCAAGTGCTGTGGCCTCGATACACAATTACAAAGCAAACCTGTCCATATTTCCAGAAAATGTCCAGTTGAACTGAACACGGTGTTGCGAGGCAGACTGCAGAAGGGACTCAAATCTGGATGGTGACCACATCGTGTCAGAGGCAGGGACACATGAAACTATCGGGAGGTCTGGGGAAGAGCATAAGCCACCAGATATGATGAACGTGTTTTCTTTCAGTCTTAGATGCACCAAATGCTTCCCTCATAAGCAACTTCAAATCCTTAATAGCTGAATGGCTGCATCCATTCCTTGTGCCCATGGAAGAAGCCTATCAAGTGCAACTGTTAGGCCCGGCACAGACTGGGTGCGGGCAGGTTACACCACCACAGCGGACCATTGAGACCGATAAGAAGACACGCTTTGGGCTCCTGGAGCCAAGAGTCCTGCAACATGAAAATTTTTCATGATTGACATGACTGTACTAGTGATATTCAGTGCCTTTGAGACCTATATCCTTCACCCAATTAGGTTTAACTTCAGGACCTTCTGCATGCAGGTGTATTTAAGCTACAATAACATGAATCGCATTAACTGTGAGTGCCATTCAAATCATTAAGTGATTTCTAAAAACAATGAGCTGTATAACAATTACACCTGACAAACACTTATTCCCTCAGTTACTTTGCGTTTTATATGTGTAATTTGTTCAAATTTGAGTTGCACAAATATGGTTTCAATGTGACTATAATTTTATTTATTGGGATTAATCCTATTGTGAATAGAAGAAAAAGTCCAAGGGGGGTGAATACAGACATACAGTGTGTTTGCAAAGTTGGAGTCATAATTATCAATACAGTGCGGACAGTTCATAACAGACACGGAATTGAAAATACACGCAAATNCAAGGGGGGTGAATACAGACATACAGTGTGTTTGCAAAGTTGGAGTCATAATTATCAATACAGTACGGACAGTTCATAACAGACACGGAATTGAAAATACACGCAAATAATAAACCTGCACACACACACACACACACACACACACACGCGCGCGCTGTCTTGAAGTGCCTTCTCATTTGTCTCCTCCACCCTCCTCCTCTCTCCACTGCTTATATCAAGTCTTTTCTCCTTTTGGTGACTATAAACAGTACAGGTTCATTATAGTGAGCTGCATGTTTTTATTTTAAATTGTCATCTGCACTTTATATCGCAAAATGTCTGTTGTTTTACAAGGGGAGAGCGAGAAAGTAAGTGATGATGATTTGTTAGCTATATAGGCGGTTTGGGTTTTTTTAAAAATAATATTCTTGGACATTTTTTGGGGTTGTTTTTTTTTGAGGGGAAGACAGGATGGATTAAAATCTTTTCTATTTAAAATAATGGGAAATAGATTCCCTGTTTATGTTTTTTTTTTGGTTAAGTCAGTTTTCAGCAATGAAAATTGGAGGATAAGTGTATTTTTATTAAACTTTGTTATCTTGTGGTTACCCCACACCTTGATGCTGTTCTGAAATGGGTTTCCTTTGTATGTTCAACCATACTTGGAAATTTATCTTATATAAAATGACTTTGCTTAATGTTTAAGATATAGTTTAGTAAAAATATGCTTGCATGTTTTGTATAATTTTTGACCTTACAGTATTGTAATAAAAGTACATAAGCATGTCCAATTTTCTATGCCTATTATATGATGCTTTAACAGATATATTTTTACTGTGCTTAAGTGTATAACTTAATTCCCATTGATGTTGTTTATAGATTCTGATTAAACAGTTTTTTTTGTTTACTTAAAGAACAGACACAGTTGCCTAATGTTTAATCCATTGAACTAACTGCTTAGCGCAAATTCATGATGTTTCAGGATATAAGCTGAATATCTTTTGTGCCCCAGCGTTTCATCAGAACTGGGACTGCAAAAGCAGCTCTAATGTGCATAAAAACGACAAAATTATGCAGTGGCACAGAATGATGTCCCGTGGCGAAGGGGCGGCAGTGAAGCAGAGCCCCAAAATGATGTGCTTCAAGGTGCCGGCCCCTGTCACCACTCAGCAGTTTCGATCCGGCTAAGTCACCAAATCAGTCCTACACTTCTCAGGGGTTTTGGACTTTGAGCGAATAGAAGTGGATGCAGATGGCCAACACCAGACTTCAGCATGCCAGGGTGAATGTTAAGGTCTGACGTTGACATCCAAGAAGAAAGAATTCACTATAACAGGACAGGAATGGCGTTGCCCATGGTGGTGCGATTTGAAGAATAATGAGGCTTAGCTGACTGACTATGGTAAAACTGATGTGGAGGCTTTCAGTTTCTTCCAGCTTTCCTACACGTGAACAGTAGCACGTTGTCCCTTTGCTGACAAGGACCACAGGGCTGTTCCATAGGCCCCACCAAAGTGAAATAATTGCATCACTGCGGGAGATTTTTTATAACTCTGCAGGAGGTTCTTAAAGGGGCTCTTTGGATCAATGCGCTGCTCAAGACAAGCCACAGAAATGGGCCTGGGTGCCTTTTCCACATCCAAAGCTGCATGTCAGGATGCAAAGATGTGCAGAGACAGGTCACACTGCTCCATCCTTCAGTCACGTGTCAAAGTGACCGAGCATCTTCACAGCTGCTAAGTGTGAGGAGGTAGTGAGGGTAGGGAGCAGCTGAGGCCGGGATAACAAGGGGTTTACAGAACAAGTCCTACTTTCTGCGAGGGGTGATAAGGGTGGGTATAGGTGAGAGGGCCTTGGCAGAATCAAACACGAACTGGAGGGGAGTTTCCTTAGCAGAAAACCAAATGGTCAAAGATAGTGATGGGTCAGGTTTGATGTAATTTGGGGATGGCTTACAGAGCTGGGTGACATATATATCCCAATGCAGAAAGCAGCATGGGATGCTTTAGAAAGACCCGGCTGCACTCATAGCATTTTTGCAAATGGGGCGCATGCTAATGAGTACTTCTGAGGTGGTGAGTGAGTGGACTGCTGTTCAATCACCCCAGAAGCACGTCTGTAGACAGGTCCATTTCCATGGTCTGATGTTAAAGCAATATCTCTGAATTAGATTAGTGCAAACACGCTTCCACTGCCATAAGCCACAGCATTCCAAGTGGTAACAGCCTGAGTTTATTCCATTTTTATGTTTGGATTTTTTTTGAGGAAAATTAAATTATAGCAAACACATAATGTGAAACCCCTCCTCAGCCTTTGTTCCCCCATCTGGCTCTTATCTGGCTCTCTGTGAGGTGCATAAAGCAACCAAAGCTCTCTGTGGAAATGGCTGTGTTCCTTCATCATGAGCAGATTTAGCTTGTCTTCTTAACAACAGTTGGCATTGTAAGAAGAACCAGACTTTTGGCTAAAACCACATTCATATCCTCCATCACACCGGCATCCATCTTCCCCGTCATGTCTGGTTAAAACACCTCAGAATTATTGTATGATAGAAGGTAGTACTGTGGTTAAGGACCTGAAGTTAATGCCTTGCAGTTCTGCTCTCCAGCAACCTCTGTAACCTGAATTGCCCAAACAAAAGCATCCAGCTGTTTCAAAGAGTGCAACTATAAACTCTACCAGCAGTTCTGGCCTGAAAGTACCTGTTAAAGAAGTCTCAATTTCTCATGTTCCTTCACCTGACATTCAGAAGATAAGAAAAACTAGTCTGTTCATGATGAAATGAAAGTAAATGGTCTGGTCAACAGCTACTGGATTATCCTCAATGTTAGTAGCAGGGAGAAGAATGAAGTCTTTCTGAACGTGTTCAGTTGTCAAACTTCTGGAAAGCTTAACTCGACATTTAAGAAATTGACAAGTACAGGACAGTGGGTCTTGTGATGGTAGAGGGTTGAAGTTTTCAGTTTGACTGGCCTGGATGAGGAAAGACCAGTAAATATTTGGATTTATACATCATCTGCGTTTCCCTGATACCAGTGAAGCTGGCTATGATGGAACTGGTTAATGTGTAAATGGCAGGGAGCTGGACAAACTGAAAGATCAAGGAGGATGTGTCCCTCAGCTGCCAAAGGAACCCCTTAAGAAAGGCCGTGAGCGAGGAGCCACTCCAAAAAGTGTTTAACCTCTAAAACGCCCCCATACATACGCCGGCCCACATGCATACGTAGAAGCGGTGTGATTCACAAGACAGATTCTCTTTATCACTAATTCTGACAAATCAAGGCGGTCGTACAACTTTCTTTATGCAGTATTCCCCCCATTAGCATACTCATTCCCCAGGGGAGTCGAGCAGGAGCCTACATTAGGCAAGGCGCTATGGTATTTATTTAGAAAACTCTTACTCACATGCACTGGCAGGTGAAATCTAATAGCAAAGGCAGATGAGTCAGGCAATAAGGGAAGATGCATTTTCAGTACTGTTTGATGGTATAAACAGGTTTCTTTTCTTATAGATGGGTGGTGGGGGGACAAATGAAGTAAAGTATTGTGATACATGAAGTGGTTTCCAATATGTCACAGTTGACCCAAGCCAACAAACTGGTAGACAAACACACGAGGGGGAAATACCTTCTTCAGGCCTGGCTTTGGTGAATTCAGTCCAGGAAGTTTTCCACTTGTCTTAACACCACGAAGAGCTCAGATGAAGAATTCAGTCAAGATAGGAAGTTTAATCTGCTATCCTACCGCCTAGTTGGACACAGGTCTCTGGGATCGTAGTGGTAAAAGAGGCTCATGACCTACTGGTACTTTATAATAAAAGGAAAGGGGGCATCACAAGGTAAATAATGGGACAGTAGGTTGTGCACAAGCTGGAATGGCGACCAGAAACTGCCAGTTTGTATCTGTAAAGAGCCCAAAATCTGTACCTTTGAACACAGTACCGGAATCGCTTGTGTAAGATACAAAGCTTTACGCATGGAGCAGTAATAAAGGCAACAAAGGTGCTTTGAAAAGAAACCTATTTTCAGCAAAGTCATAAATGAAATGTTTGTATGCCCTGGAAATGTGTTTACACCGCTAAACAGAATAGTGTCAGTGCACAGAATCAAACCTGCAAAGGTGAAAAATAGATACAACAGGTATTTCATTTTTGGCTGTTTTCTTGAATTTCCTCTGTTTGTGATATAAAAAAAGGATTCGATTAACAGACATTTGACTCTTATAGTCTAGTGCTGAATATTTAGTTTGGCAACATGTAGGAGAAGAAGAAGGTAGAGGTGTTTGCATTAGTCTATAGGATTTAGTGACTTCCTTCTAACCAGTTTTGTCTGAGCTCCCCCTAATAGGAAAGGTACATGGCTGGAATAAAAACAGGATTTGATTTATGTCCCGCAAGAGGATTGTTTTTTCATAGACTGTTGAGAAATCTTGTGCTGCTTCCAGGTTGTTCTAAGATTTTGTCCGGGGTAAGTGGTGCTACTTTTGCCCACATTAATCTGGTCCCAAACTCCCAGCTCCATTGTTTAGGCAACTACAGCTCCTTTTGAATGGTTCAAGCTGCTGAACACACCAGGAAATCGTCCCATCGCACCTCCTGTCCCTGCCATCCAGTGTCCATCTCAGATCTGCCCAAGCCCAACAAGAAAGTTTCTCTACCCATTGCTCTGCTTTGCTGTGAAGTTCAGCTGATCTGCTGTAGGTCTTTGTCACTTCAGCCTTTCAGTGCTTGGCATGTAATGCGTAAGACCTGCCCATGAGGTGAATTCTCATAATAATCATTATATTATTAATTACCTTTAATTTTCCTGAGAAAAATAAACAGTTTTTCCTCAGCGACGAAAGGTTCAGCATAACGCTGAAAAAATCAGATTCAAGTCTATGTCCAGAATATCATAACTGCTTTCAACTCCTTTAGACGCAGACTTAGAGCCCACATGTACAAAACTGATTATTTAACAACTGGCTCCTTAACTGTGGCTTCGAATCCAGCTCAGTCTTTGTGGAATTTTCATGTTCTCCCTGTGTCTATGTGGGCTTCCTCTGGCTGCTCTGGTTTCCTCCCACAGCCCAGACACATGTTTCATGTTAATTGACCACTGTGAATTATGTTTGTGTGTGTGGGGGGTGATGCTAGCTTGTGATGGACTAGTGCCCAGTCCTTGGTGTTTCTCTCTTTGCCTTCTGCCCGCTGTTTCTGGAATGGGCTCTGGACTGCTTCAGCCTTAACCAGGACAAATGATCAATAAACGCAGGCGAGATATGACACAGATGCGTGCTTCCTTATATATATATATCTTCTTTCCCTCTTTCTCTCACATCATTCATCTTTCTATTGTTTCCCCTTTTTATTTAAATATTTTATTCGTTCTTGGGTAGCATGGCAGTGCAGCAGTGTGGCATTTGCAAGTTTTTCCACGTGTTTGAGTGGACCTCCTCTGGGTTCTCTGGTTTTCTCCCACAGTCCATAGCCTGAGTTGCTTTAAGCTAACCCTACATTGTGACTGTGTGTGTGAGTCAATGAGTGTGTGACCGCACTCCAATGGACCCATGCGTCCAGAGCCTTGCCTCAGGCCCCCACGCCACCAGGATAGTATCCAGACCACCAGACCACTGCACTAGACAAGTGGTCAATAATCAGTGTTTTTAACTTGAATTTATGCTAGTCTAGAGTCCAGAAGTTGTTATTCGAATTTAAATGAATATTTGCTCCATAGCACATAACAGTGTGTTGGACTCAGGGAGTGACCAAGTGGAGAAGGAGGATGGGTGCATTTACATCCAGCTATATTTTTTCCTCATAATCTCTACTCAACAACCTACAAACAAAACCTTTTGGTAAGTAGCAAAAACTACTAAGATTCTAGCAATACTGAGAAGTACAGTCCATCAATCACTGTAACTTAAGTCCAACTTTTAACCCAAATTCCCACAGACTAGCATTCAAACATCAGGCATGAGGACTGTCATTGAGTACATCTGTGACTACTTGAAATTATGACATGATATTAATTTTTCTTGAAGAGGGCAAAGGTATTGAGATAAAGCCTCCATTTCTCAAAAGGAGGTCAGGTATGGTCCAATATTTTCTTGGCTGTGCAGCCATCAGATGCCCTGCATGGTTTTGCCAAGTGCCTGAGGACTCATATAAGAAAGCTTTAAACTCAAATCTAGATGCATATTCTTTTTAGAGAAACCCATTATTATTTCACAACAGTAGTCTGACAGATGGCACCCAGGCAACACCGTATGGTGTCCAGGCATTTAAGCATACAGAGACAATATCAAACATATTGCTTGCTCCCTTCTATAATTGTTGTTTATTTTATACTTTAGTGCTTAATGGCCCATAGGATTAATATAAGGAAGTTCCAACTTTGAACACAACAGCCATCTCAAGGCGTAACTGCAACCACATTTGGGAAATTACCTAACTGCTCCGTTTTAGATGAGGGCCAAACTCATGGCTGCTTTTTTTAATTGTAAACTTTTTGATTGAATATATTCGTGGCTCAGCATTGGTTCAGGCTTTTGCTTAACCCTAGAGGACATGAGCTGAGACAATGACCGCTTGATAATTGAGTTGGATTTCATTGCACTGTGGACAAGAATAAGAACATAAAAGCCGAATTTTAATTAAAAGCATAAATAGAAGCATTATTATGTTCCCTACAACAGCGTCAGGAGTTTATTTTCTTCCACTGGGTTTCATCACAGTTTCTGTAGTTGTTTCAGAATCGATACAACCCCCGGGCTGCATTTGGCAGCTGTCATGGAGACAGGGGTGCACCCAGACTTGATGGGAAACATATGGCAGGTTCCAAACTCTGTCCCACATGGGCAAGGATTCTGGCCAAAGGGATTCTTGCCCTTCCGTATGCTATGGCAGATTTGGAACATTGACGGGGGGTTGAGGACATGGAACTGGAGATATGGACCAGTGAACACACCAGCGGACTGAATTAATCCTGTGTTATTTTCAAATGGTCGGCATTTGACAAGGGGGCCTGTGCTAAAACCAGCCACTTCCCTGCTTTTTTTTCATACCACTCTCTTTTTAAAAACGTTGGTTTTTCCATTTCCCCCTGCACACATGAACACTATAATATAGGTAATAAAAAAACTACGCTGGTCTCCAGGTTACCTGAGCTCTATGTGCCCTATCTGCTCAAAAAGACAGGAACATCCAAAACCCAGGTTTGATGGGTCTTTATTCCCTTCCCACGTGGACTTTTCATAAGAATAAAGGATCAGGTTCCAAAATCATTGCTCATCTGCATTCAGAAATCTTGCTGACTTGACAGGCTGTGAATTGTTGATTTCAAAAGTGATCTGAAGAACTGACAAAGAAAAGAAAGAAAATCCAATTCTTCACATTTGAGATGCTCCACGGGGGGGAGGGTCAGACCCACTGTTAGTTACAGCAGATCTCTCCCATGCGTAGTCGCTAAGCAAACTCTTCATCTTCATATTTTGATACATATAGGATAGTTCCTATATTACTTGAGTTTTACTGTGATGGAAAATGGTTATTTATTTGTTGTTTAGCTACTACTGGTGTCCAGTCTTACCCTTTTACAAAAATGGTTTGCTTAACTGGAGCAATCCCGTATATGTTTGGAGGACACTACAAAAAAGCTTGGGTAGGGATGATGCTCATTCACTGGATGTTTTGTGTGCTTTGCAGAGAGCAAAAGGGATGACCCCTCATGGAGTGAAATATGGAGGGTTTTCAATTTCCCCCTCAGTCGCAACTGCACATTAACACCACGCCGGCCGTCTCATTTCCAGCTTCCTTTCTTCAGAACCAAGGACTGTTTAAATCCCTCCGCTTACTGGAGTAGTCATTAAATCCCGCTGTAACATACACGGGTGACCGTGTGGGCTTCAGAGAGAAATTCCTATAAATTATGGGTACAGATAAGGAGCCTTTGCACTTTAAAGGCAGTCAGCACTTAGGAAACCACTCAGGAGTTCTGTAATTGGACGCCATTAAATTGAAAAGGTTCCCTGGTAGCACACAAATTCCGGCGACCCCACCTGGTTTGGCGGCAAAGAGATAGCGGTGTCGCAAAACCTTTTTAAAGGCCCCTGAGCTGCGGTAGAAATCTTCCAAATGGTTCACTGTGACAAACCCTTTGCAAATGCAAATGCTGCATTAAGTCTGAGTTAAGAGGGGAAAAAAGGGGGCTTGGAAAGTTACACAAATGTTTCAAGCAATCTTTAAAATCCAAAACAAGGAGTGGGATGAACTGTATTTATCGCTACACCTTCGTGTGCTTCAAAGGAAGGCCTCTGCCCCCCTGCTGTGCCACCCGTCCAGCTTTGATGCACCATTATGACTTTCACCAGGTTATCTCAGTGGCAGGAGAACTGTGGGTTACCGTGAGGATGTATGACGGAATTTACCCAGCAAGCATCACTGTACAACTAGGACAAGATCTTTCCACGAATGGAACTCATCTATCCCTCCTGTTTTTGTGAGGCTGCGGTGGTTTTCAGGAAGAGAACTCGCACTTATTCCAGCATCCCTTCTCAGCCATGCTTTCTTACGCATCTCACGCTTGTGACGAGCTGCAGGGTCAGCCGAGGTGCAAGGACCAACGGAGGACGCAAATAGTTTAATAGTGACTTATTAACATCATAATTTAACAAGGCAGGGCAACCAATCACGGGCTTCCCTTGATAGATTGGCCAAACCGTGTGATAGATGGGCCACGTGCAGCCCCTTCACGGCAGAATGTGTTTTAATCGCTCCAAGTAATTAACATCCATGGCGAGTCGGGGGGGGGCGGGGGGCACCGCGGTCATGAAGTGGTCATGGAAATGCCCCTATGTAAAGAGGGAGTCTCAGAGCATCTGTCTGCTGGTATGATCGCCATCAGTGTAGATTGGGTCCTGCAGGGGAAGACAAGCTGGCCTTATAAAACACTTGGCGGCGTGAACACCCTGCGTTTATCAGCTCTAATAAACACACACACACACCCACACACACGGAGCAGGCAAAGAGAAGTAAATATACAGCACATTAGGTAATTGCACTCATTCTGAAACAGACACCCATGTATCTTGGTTCAGCAGCCAGCGACAGGCACTTATTGCACTCATCATTCCCACGGACAAAGTGGTCACTACAGGGGGCTGTAGGGAGGCCCAGTTGCGGTCATTTATATGCTTCAGAAACGCGCGGCCTGCTTGCTCCCCACCCCGTGTTATTGCTTTCCTCACCTGTCGCCCATCCATCTTCGTAAACCGAAGAAGAGCGTTGTTTACTGTTATTTAGTCCTACCTGCTGTGCAATTCGGGTTCCGTGGCATCTTGTCTGAAGCTATTTTTGGGTCGCTGTGCTGACAAAGACAAGCGAGGTGGAGCGTTAACTAACAATGCGGCGGAACACAGAGTAAACGTGCCAGAGGTGGGTATAGGTGAGGGGCACGGATGCCAGGAGGGGGGTGCTCAATCCACCGGAGGGCAAAACAAAAAAAGGAAGTCAGGCTTCAAGCGTCTCAGTCACCAGACGCACAGCGAGAACAAGAACAATTGTGTTTTTTCCTCGCCGCCAGTTTAGGAGGAGGACTCTTTCTTGTTAAGATGTTTCCTGACTTCCCCTAGTATTCCGTTTTTAGCTGCCACAATTTCTCACATTACTTGTAAGAGACGCTCAAGCGAGTTTGCAGCAAAAAATTTTAAATGGAAAGTGACCTCAGCATCACCAGTTGTTCTTGTCAAATGGCATAAGCGTTGCTCCTTGAGAAACTGACAACTGACTAACAAGCAACTTCTCTTCTCACAGACCCTTCACACCAAGCAGACCTGATGTTCACTGGGAGGTGCTCTTCCGATCCTGGGAAAAGTTTGCATGATGGTGCTTGAGGACTCAAACAAATGTCTCAAAGTACACAGTTGTACATCTCTGTGGATGGTGGCTATGTAAATAATTAATGTAATAATCCTGGCTGGAAAGGATGGACTCTCTGAACCTGCAGTGGAATAACCTCAGAATGCTAAGCTCCAAAATTGAGTTTGCTGGTTTTTATTAGCCTTGACCGTTGCACAGTCCTATAACCCTGATCCGATTAAGCTGAATAATTCTCCTACTGCTCTCTTTCCCCTTTTGTCATATCTGCCACCTTATACTTCTGCTGCACAATACTACAGTTCCAGGAAACAGAAGTAGACAATCCAAAGTAGGACTTCCCAATGTGTTAATGTTATTATCAGGAATGCAAAACTCTCGAGGTTATGGTCTGATTATGAGTTCCACCAGATTAAAACAAAGACAGAACTGTTATGTTGGTTTTGCTACTGCAATTTAGTTTAGACCATAACTGATTTGGTCAAAAATTAACAACAGGTTTAAAGCTTAACTTCTTTTCACCAGTGGTCCCAGTTTCAAGATGATCTGTAGGGAGATACCTGCTAACCAGGATATTCTCTGGGTTCTGGGTATGGTTGACTTTTTCAGTTTCTTACTAGTTCATCTCACTGCTTTCTGTGTGTGCATCCAACACCATGAAGCTGGAACTCCTCCTCCACATTTACATTTATTCATTCAGCACACACCTGATTCTCATCTCCAAATTGATGTACGACTCAGGGTAAAGAAAAGTACATTTCCAAACAGAGAGTTACTGATGCAGATGGGAGGTTGTCCAAGTACAGTCGCTTTGTCCAATATCACTGTTTTTTAGGTGCACATCAGATGAGTGGCCATCTATGAAACTGACAGGAAATACAATGGTGATTTTGGCTGATAATGTGATGAAAGCTTTTTGAGCAGTTATGAGATCCCGAGAGAAGAGCAAACATGCAATGTGAGACTTTTTCATTTTGAAAGATGTTCTAAGAAACAGAGGGAAATATTGAATTTTGAACCTCCTATGTGGAGGACTACCAAGGTGTCAAAGGTGGGGGAGTATAGCTTTCTGGGGCCTAGTGAGTGAGCATGGTCTGCAGGTCTTGGGGAACAGAGCCACAGATGGTCTTGTATGGACTTGTAGGCTGTAACCAAAGTGTTCGGCTTCATACAGACAGCTACCAGGAGCCAGTGAAGAGAAGGAGAGGAGATACATGGGAACACTGTGGCAGGTCAAACACACCTCGCCCAGCAGCATTCTATATCAGTTGGAGAGTCTTGATGATGGCGGCCATAAGAATCTCTGATTTCCCTAAGTCCTTCTTCTGACAGCCCTGTGCTGAAATACAAAAGAAATTGGCCCGTGTCGCAGTAACTCAGCAACGGTCGGCATGCAAGGAGGCATGTGACATGTTCCAGTGATGTTTCATTCTCAGAATATATCAGTGTATCAGCTGCAGCGCAAAGCTTCCCTACTTCTGACAGAAGCCAGGACTGATTTTATATGACGCGCGAGCACTGCTAAAGAACAGAACACATCATTTAAATGGCAGTTGTCAAAGAGAAGCCGAGGACTTCAGATGAAGACTGAAGCGAACTCCCACTGAGAACCGTCGTAGTCACACAGCAGGGTTCCTCCTGTCAAGACGCCCATACAAATCATGTAATCTGAGTTACTCTGAGGGGTGCCAGCTTCAGACAGATCATACGGCCTTATGTTCACACTGGTCATCTAGCTTCATCTTCAAAATCACCATGGCAGTTTTTTCACATGAATCGTACAGCTGTAGCTTCAAAATGATCATCAAACATCCAGTCAGGCCTTATAACTGACCATTTTACTTGGAAATACGTTTTAGAAGGTTCAGTGGCCACACGGCGCAACATAATAGGGATTCATTTCAGGATTTTATCATTACTTTTCAGCAAGGATAAATCTTCAGACGTTAGATTTTCCACCTGTGACCAACAATGACTTAAACAAGATGGGTAGTGTCGGTAGTGCAGTATGCGTTGAGCCCTTGGAGACACTAAGGTGAAGGAGAGAAGAAGTTGGTGCCTCAGAGCATATTATGAAAGCCCTAAGCTTAAAGATGCTCTCAAGAAGCAGCGTATGTTCCCACTATCCATCAAATTGTTTTAGTCATGAAGTCTGCTGTTTAAACAGCCTTCAGTTCACATAACTGAAAGTGTAATGAATCAGACACCCGATATGAACCCTGATTTCTGTTACGTCAATAAGGCTGTTAATCTCCCACATGAGAAATGCGTATCTTTCATTACCAGGTCTCTGCGAAACAGTTGGCTTATTCACACATAAAGCCCCGAAAGAAAAATTCATTTACAGGTAGGTGGACTGATCAATACGTCCAAAATCCATTCGTCAATATGAATAAAAACACACAAATCACTGTCTGAATTTAGCAGCTGATTTTCGTCGATATTAATTACAAAACCTATTAAGGCAAAAAAAAGCATTCAATTTTCATCCCCATTTTTTTTTTCAAAAAGATTAAAAAAAAAAAAAAAAAAAAAAAACATCTGCAGTTAAGAATTTCCTACAGCAGCTGCTCTGCATGTTAGGTGTTGCTGTCACAATAGGTTACACACATCATGTTAAGCACGTGATTCATTTTATCTGTATATCGGCACAACAAATATTCTAATTATATATGTGGCAACCTAAGCCATGGAACTATCCACCCTTGCAGGTCCTTGAAAGCAAATGCACAAGACAGGCAGTTTACAAATGATCTCATATAATAACAATGGATACAAAAGGGTAAACCGCGGTAAAATGTGGCGAACACTTGAACAAGAACAGGCAAAAAATAAGACGGCGACTCTATTGTATTAATTCACCTCGACCAAATTGTCACAACTGGGTTGGAATGTTATCATGTGGCCACAGTGAAGAAGAGACCCAGGAGTGTTAAGTTAATGATCCCTTGTTTTTGTCTAAAGCTCTTTGTTGGTGAAATGCATGTCAGGAGAGTGTGTTGTCTATCATACAAATACATGGGAATGCACTTTGTGTGTGTGTGTGTGTGTGGGTGGGCCGTGAGGGCTTGTGTTGCTAATGTAAAGAAGAGTACATGTGTGAAGAGTAGCAAGAGGCCAGTGGAAGCTGTCATCACTGGCCAGGCAGTACAACGTGTTTACTGGGTGATGGCAAACTTGAGTTAACCCCCCGTGAACTTTGCTAACTTTTAAGTAAAGTTCCCCCAACTTGAGGCGAAAGGAAGCTAATGAAGTCTGACTTCTCAGTTCAGTGCCCCAATACACCACCCGACGCCTGGTCTAATTCCCTCTGTGGCCTCCACCTGGATGTTTTTTTTTCCCCCCTCCACCCGAGAAGATGCCTTTCTCTCTTTTTTCCTCTGCACCGTTTTATAAATGAGATTCCCGGCGGGTGAGCAGAGGAGGGTGGGGAGGGGAGGAGGACCGAATGTGCTGGTCAGAGTGATCGTGGGATAGCAGTTGAGTATAAGTGGGCTCACACTTGGGTCCCCAACCTCCCATGTTTAATTCACACACACACACACACACACACACACACACACACACACACACTCACTCTCAAATGCACTCACTTACAGGAGCACTTCTGTCAAAGGCTCTTTGGGACTCCCCAAAGCCTGCTGACTTCCCACCTTCTGGTGTAGGAGAACAGATCTCGGTGCTCAATAGGTAACCCCACTCATCCTCAGCACAACTCACAAAAGCACAGTTACACAGCTGGCTGCAAACTTTAAACTAACTGGGTCCATGGACTTGAACCTCTGTTCCAGATGCTTCTACTTTCCTGCTGTCTTCCCAACAACCCTTGCAAAATGGCAGCTCGTGATACAGCACAATAAAATACAATACAATTGCTCTTATAAAGTGCTTTATCATATAATCTCAGAGTGCTTGTTCACGTTATAGATGAAACAAATGACACAAAAACAAAGTACTGACCGATAATTTAATGCATATTTGTCGGTTAAAGAGATGAATAAGTGCATCCGTGATTATCGGACACAGTCTTCACCTGTGTACTTTACTATGGTTAGGCGACATATTACTATTAATAAAGTGACCACCTGGGAACGAAGGAGAGGGAAACAAAAAATCCAGAATGACATCAAACAGAATAAAATAAATCTCTTTGTGGGCCACAAATCAAACACACATACATGCATACATTTACATAAAGCATTTAAACTTTTCGGAGGCTTATTTGTTTTTAGATTTCAGTAAAGATCACGTTTTTTGAAAAAGATGAAACATCCATTTCATTTGTGAAATGTGTTACAAGCAACAAAATAATGTTTGAAATTTTTAAAATAAAATTTGTGTAAAACATTAAAAAAAATAATTTAATACTGTACATATGATAGTATACAACCTACATGAGAAAACTAGACACATGAAATTTTCTTCTTTCTTTTTTTAAAGATTGCATGAAAATGCATGAAAACAAAATGAACAAGAGACCCAGGATTGCACAGTCAGGTGTGTATTTTTATTTTTCATATGTGGCTGGAAAGTGGCTCTCAGCCTGTCTGTCTGATGCTGTTTCTGCACCCAGATTCTCACACATCCAGAACTTTCTTTCTGCAGTCTGCGGGAATCAGTCATTTGCAGTCCCTGTTTTGCACTCGGGGCTCTTGTTCTGCACCCTGCGCTACTATTGATGGATCTGCACTGTTGTCCTGCATCTCTGACACATCGGACCCTTTCTGCCCACTTCTGACAACACACAGCAACAGCGGTTTAGGGGTCAACCGAAAATACACGCTTTTGTTGACTTTTACTGAGGTTGACGTTTGCCAACAACCGAGTGGAAAGAGTTCAAGTGCCTTACAGCAAAATAACACCAAAACTACTTTACAGTAGTCAGAAAACTGCATAATAAACAAATACCTGTGTTCAAATTTTTATCATCATTATTATTATTAGTAGTTTGTCCTATTTATACAAAGAGTATTAATCAACTCCAAAGTTGCCTACATTATATTGTCAATAAATGAATCAGAAACCTCACTTTTTCAACTTTTTCATATCAACATTGACCATAATGGCCACAAAAGGCTTTATTTACAGCTGTGGAGGTCCAGTTGGGCTTTGGCAACCGAGATGCAGTAGTTTCTTCAAGTAGTTCAGTGGTGTAATTGGGCTGTAGGGAGAGTCCTGACAAACTGGCTGAGAAGCTTCCTAAGCTACAGGCCCAGTTCTGCCAGTGAGGGCTCAGACACACACACACACACACACACACACACACACACACACACACACACACACACAAGAAGATGGCACATCTCAATGATCTGGCCATACTTTGAATGTGGGCTGCTGCATGTTGATGATTCTCATAAATCTGTGCTTCTGTCTGGAAAAACAGGGAGAAATGAGTTTGCGTGCTCATGTCCCTCAACATCCATTTCAATAGCAATGTGGAGGTTGGACAGGTCTTCTCCGACTCCGAGCCACATCTAGGTATGACACACAGTGGATTTTTACACACCAGACTTTGTTTCCGTGTGCTTTTAACCGCCGTTTCATTCTTTAAAAAAAAACATGTAGTGTAAGGAATGGGACTGAGATGTATGATTATGGAAAGGCTCTTGAAGACTACATCCAAACTAGCACCTTGGGTTTGATTTCATTGCATTGCCAGATGAGAGTGATTCTCTTTGCTTCGGTGCTCAAATTTCCAGCGTTACACAAACCGGTTGACGCAATTCTGGCACACGAACTGGGTTCGAGTAAAAGAAGCAACCTCACATCAGTCCAGTTTGTTACTCACGGATTACGAACCAAAATGTCCAGTGCAAAGGGTTGATTCACCCACAGACCCTGCTGCAGATGCCGGTGCTGCTGATTCACGTGTACCGCTTGCTGAATACTCATTATTGAAAAACCCAACTAGACCAATTGCAGAGAGCCTCCAAAAGCCCAGCGTAATCATGGAATTACCGCGGTAGATCTGTTTCCATGGCAGAGGGATTCAGCCAGTCTACATATGGCACGATAGAAAAATTCCCCCATGTAATGCCTTGATCCTCAGCAAAAGTTAAATATTAGGGCTTATAGCAGGTCCGGTGATCTGATTGCATCCTCCTCCACCAGCTGCTGCCTTTCGGTAGACTTATATATTGCCAGGACCGGGGGGCCATTTACTTCAAAGCACAACATCATATTCCTACAGCAGTGGTCAGCACATGGCTGTCGAGAAGATGAAGTGCTGTTTCGTGTGATGTGCTCCAATGTTGGCTCACTGATGAAATGCGGCTGAAAAGTTCCACTGATTCTTAAAAAAAATTTTTTTTTTTTTTTGCAATTGCTTTGCAAACAGACGACGGGCTTAGTTCCCCTATGAGGACTGACTGAAAATGCAATATATTAGAGCACATTTAAATGGGTTAAATATGAAAGAGCCGACCTACTTCACATGCCAGCTTTAAATCTTGCTAATAGAAAAAAGATCTAGACTTCCAACCCTCTCAGATGTGTTTTTCTGTTGAATATAAAAGGCATAAAGAGATATTTGAGTGTCTTTTGCACTCTCATGTTTCTGCTGATGCTATTGCCTTCCCTGCTGCAGAAATGGGCCAAGAGGAGACCCTGGTGGATGAGCTGATGGGCTTGAAATAATCAACAGTGACAAGACTTCCTTGGCTGTATTCTGCACATATATTCCTTTAAAATAGTTTCTCAGGCAGGGAAGAATAGGGCGGTCATCCAGCAAGGCCACATCCAGCCTGCTGCGTTCCAGCAGGGAGGCTCATTCATGTTCAGATGACAGCAGCTACATCATACGATGGCTGGGAGAAGAAAGAAGTGAGCTGTGGTATGATGGTTCTCTCCATACTTGTTGGCAAGTCTTATATTTGAGAGGGGAAAACTCCTACAAAATAATAGCACCCTTGTGATCGTCTTCTACTTTGTTGGTCTACTATCTTATCATAACATGAGGTAATGATGCACCTTTGCTTCAAAAGCACAAAAATAATAGTTCCTAGTTAAACTCTGAGGAAGGACCTTGGTATTGTGTACTATATAAAAAGGTACCTTACGCGACTCTTGTCTTTAGGTGGGTGGCATAGTGGGTTAAGTCAGTGCCTCACAGCTCCTGGGCTGCTCTCCTGGTTTGGGGTTTGAAGCCATCTAAAGGTGTGGACGTCCATNAGTTCCTAGTTAAACTCTGAGGAAGGACCTTGGTATTGTGTACTATATAAAAAGGTACCTTACGTGACTCTTGTCTTTAGGTGGGTGGCATAGTGGGTTAAGTCAGTGCCTCACAGCTCCTGGGCTGCTCTCCTGGTTTGGGGTTTGAAGCCATCTAAAGGGGTGGACGTCCATGTTCTCCCTATGGCTGCACCCTTCCAACGGGCAGAGAGGAAGACCCTGGCAAGCCTCTTCTGTTTCTCCTTGCCTTAGAAACCACGCCACCTCAGGTTCGGTTCAACTCCACGGCTCTTGCACATCTTACCGATAGGCTGATAAATAATTTAATGCGCCTGGAGAAACGGGACCGATTAACCGAACAGTGATGTGTTTCCTGGGTTTATCTCTAAGGTGTGAACCCGCGTTACCGTTTCTCCACCGGCTTTCGCTGACATCCATCGTGAAAAAAGGCAAGTGCCTCCGTTTTTTCTGTCCGTCAATATCGAATAATAAATAAATAAAATGTTGGAATTGATTTTTTTTTTTCCAAGGTGTTTTTCTTCCAATACACAACAAATCATTTTAAGATTTATTTATTTACCTGTTAATTTTTCATGGCTTGTGCTTCGTAAACACCTGCAGGCAGCTCTGGACCTGAAATGAGCCTGTTTTACCAGAACACATGTTCCTGCTATTTCAGGATTCAGACTGTGAAGATCTGGCCTCTGCTTTGCCCCGAGACGCAGATTAATGAAGGTGTAAAATGCTCCCCGGGACTGGATGACAAATCAATAATCGTGGCGAAAACTAACTGTGTCAGGCTCAGTGAGGAAACTGAACTTTGCAGGTGGTTATTCTTTATATAACTAATTCAATTATTACTCATTCTTGCAGTAAATAATACTCGGCTTATTTAAAATAAATATCTTTTAAAGATGAGCTTTATTGCGGTGTTCTTAAACGGACTGTTTGGCTGGTTTCACTGCCTGGATGTAAAATGACATCTCCTGGTCAGTTGAGCAGATCCAGCAGGTTTGCAAATACTTCACAATCCACTCGTGCTTAACAGTGTTTAGTGTCTTTGCCTAGCAGATCCATCAAAAATTACATATTTATCCTGAACAGCTCAAAAACAGGTAGAGTATTTGTTTGGGCTGTCGCCTTTTAATGTGACAGTCAGTGGTTCAGATCCCTGCTCCTTGTTCAATACCCTGCAATATAAATCACTGTTAGTTTGAATGTTATTTGTTGGTTATTGATGTAGCTGATTATTCTCTCCACAGTGACTTACAATGTTCCATATTTGTAACTATGCCTATTTGCTCAGTAGCATCATGACTACCTAGTAATCGGTGGTGACTGTGTGGGTTTAACAGTAGGAATATAGCTCTCCATGTCCTGGATCTACCACGGCATCTCCTCCTTGTCACATATGCTTGGTCTAACCTCCACGGAAGTAGTCGACGCTAGATGTGAAGAGGCCGAGCGAGGGAGACCAGGGAACTCGAGGACCTGGAGAGCAGGGAGGCGTGGAGGACTAAGGACTTGGAAAAGCCAGAAGTTTGGGGAGCGCACAAGGGACTGATGACAGGAGCTGATGTAGCGAAGGCAGGGGGAGGGTGGGCGAGTGGACAGGCACTGATTGACATTCTGGAGGGAATAAGTGAATGTGTTGCTCTGTTTTAAATGTCAGGGTGTCGAGCAGAGTGAAAAAGGTTTGATCCGCCTTGTGCACTGTGACCTGGGAACTGTGACCGGGGGCTGTGACAAATGGGGTACTTTTGACTGGTGTTACGAGTAAGTAAGTTGATCATGAAACCTTTAACAGAAAGTTTTTCAATCAACAAGTCCCGAAAGTTGTTTCGAACCCTTCAAGAGAAAGGCAGTACTGTTACCTACCCTGGCACCTGCTAGCATAGACCATCGTAAAGCTGCTTAACCAATGCTGCTCTGTTGCCTTGGAAAAAGGTGTAAACATAAGGTGTCAATCCATAGTTGGTAAAACCCCCACCAGACAGTTTAATAGTCAAACTCTCCAGGGCTTGGATCTTCAGTGACCACATACTAAGATTTATTAATAATAATAGAGCTGAGATATGAGTATTACAAGATGGCAGCAGCATTTGTGTCTTTACAAAAAAAAAAACTTAGGTAAAGGTGCCTCTCATTGTCGCCTAAACCAGGGCTACATCTATTAGAGTTAAATTACTGGACTAACATATTGAAATGAAAAGTCACCTGTTTTTTTAAGTGTCAACGACACACTGGAACGCCGGATTGCTTAAGACCTACGCAAACGGTCAGTGTTAAATAGTATCTTCCAGGACTAATCCTTAACACCGAAAAGTTTCAAACGGAGATTCTAGGCTGTATTTTGCTTTTCCAGTGAGTTCTTGGAGCATCTCCAGAACGAAATGGAAAAGTTGTTTGTTGGGGGGGGGGGGGGGGGGGGGGGACCTTTGTCNGGGGTTTGGGGGGTTTGGGGGGGGGGGGGGGGGGGGGGGGTGTGCGAACATTGCAGAATTTAAATGAACTGCAGAGACGCTCAATAAGTGCGCTAATGGAATTTTCTCGGCTGCTAATGAATTATTTTCCGTTGCACAGGCCGTTTTGTTGCATGTAAAGAAAATAGTGCTGATCATTCCACAGCATCAAAATTGATTGTGCTGCTTCAAAGATTGTAATGGACACTGTGCATTTCCAGTAAAACCAAAAGAATACATTTAGCCACGGAAAAGATCAATTAATTCAACAGTTTAACAGAAGCTTTCACTTGCCGGCGCTGGTCTTTGAATGGTTGGAGAGGCTTTTGGTTCAGATGAGCGCTGGGTTTTGTTTGAACATTTTTTTAAGTAAATTAAATGCGATTAAGCTGCTCTAAAATGCTAATGACTGCCATATCTATTAAGTTCTGGGAGGTGGTGAGACTGTACTCCTTGCTTTCAAGTTACACAATTAATTAAAGAAATATTTGTAAATATCTGCGGCTGTGTTTTTCTTTGGACAGTTTTGTATCTGCAAGATCGCAAATTAAGATGAACTGGTCCATCCATAGGGAACAGGTACCACGAGGTTCCTTAACAAACTCACATGCAGTGCGATTTTCTCAGCAATTTTCTCAGCAGTAAACATAATGACAGTTTATTTCAGTTAGTAGTGGTGTTAGCCTATGAAGACAGGGCTGACCTTTCCTGCCTACAGCTCTTTTTGGGGGATCCTCTGGCATTCTCAGGTCAGCCTAGAGATATAATCTCTCCATCATATCCTGGATCTGTCTTCCATCTCCTCCTTGTTGCATATGCTTGGTGTAAACTCCACAGAAATTGTTATGGGGTAGGCAGCTTGAAAGCACGCTTGTACCACCTCGGTGGGGTTCACCCAATCTACAGGCGTAGTGAATCTACTCCTACGCTCTTCCAGAATTTTGAACTCTTCACCCTGCTCTAAAAAGTCAGTCAAATGATTCTGCAGAGAAACCTAATATTGGCTGCTTGTATTTGTGATATTGTTCTTTCAGTCAGCACGCAAAGTTCAACATCATAGACAGAGATGGAGATTTAGCTTGCAGAGAACCAAGACTTTCAACGTCCCATTCTTTTCTCCCATCACTTGTGAACAAGACCTCAAGATTCTCAAACTGATTCATTAGGAGAAACTGATTTTACCCACCTGGAGAACACTACTCACATTTTTTCCAGGAGAAGACCCTGACCTCACACTTGGAGATGTTGATTTTCATCTCAGCCACAATATGCACTTGAGTGCACCCTGAAGATCACTGTCAGATGAGGCCAAAAGGCCGTCATTTGTACAGGATACGAGAGGACAGGACTTTACTGATCCCCACAGGGGATTTTGGTGGACCACAGAACACAAAACACGAGACACTCGTAATCCACATGTTAAAAAATAAACAACATAAAAAATAAATAAAATAAAATAACAGTAATAAGTGCAGCTTAATCACTGATGGGTCCTTGTGTGACATTATGGAGGTGTATAGCTGTTGGTAAGAAGGATGCCCAGAAGCACTTTTTAGTGCACCTGAGATGAATAACCTAGAGGCTAAAAGAAATGGTAAATAGTGCAAAAACCGCTTGTTAGTCCTCCCAACTGAACACTCTCCAATCCTTGGCTGAACCTTGATATCCTGTCCATGAAAATCTCACTCAGTAATGGGCAAGAGCTCAACCTTGTTTGATGTCTACAAAAATGGAATAAACTTATGGACCCACTTTAGCCACAGCTTGAACAGGGACATGGTTACCCCTCAAGGGTTGCAGGAGCAACTTTGAGACCACTTTGAGCCTTTCTTCATAGCGTCTCTAAACCTTTATTACCTAGAAGGGCTCCTTTTTCAGCTTAACAGCCATCCTGACCACTGGTGGCTCCTAGCATTGCCACCATGGGAAGAACCAGCTGCCCTCAAACCACAGCATTTTTGAAAGCTGTGTCCAAATTTGAACACTTGTACATGTTCCATTCTGACTCAGTGTGCTTCTTCTCATTAGGGACAAAGTAAAAATTTTGCTTTCAAGTGTGAGTTGCATTGTGAGCTATTCTGTCAATCGTTCAAAGAAAATTCTCAAGGAACATTTGGGTCTGTCCAGCCGAAATGCTATACCGTGAGTCTGGCTCAACACCAAGTAATGGTTGGTAGAACATGACCACATAGTCAATCACTAACTGCTCCTTAAGATGCTCTAATAACAGGGACATTTATTAGCCTCCTTGTTTTCAAACATGGTTTTTGTTTTGGGGTATTTTGGGGGATTTTGGGCTATCCATGACTGGCACAGAAGTTGGCTGACAAATCACTGCTTGAATTCAGATGCGACATGACAATCTTATCAATCATGGCTCTTTAGACATTTCTGTTTTTCCCCAACATGATCACTGAAGTCCCCTTTGGTTAGCTCTGAAAAGACAACTCTGACAACTGTTGTTTCTGCTGCTTCGAATACTCACCCTTCTGAGAGCTGGTGCTGCCCACTGAGGAAGGTTACTTGCATGCTCTCATTTCGAAAAGTCAGTTTGTGCTCATGAAGCACTGCATTAAGGAACAGCTCAGTCAAGCACAAGTCATAAGAACTCTGCTGGACTAATACCATAAATCCGAGACTTCCCTCTGAGCCCTTCACACGAGAAGCTTCGTCCATTTTGTGTGCCGCCTCCATGAAGTTCATCTCACCAGACTGTGGTCAAGTATTCCCAAAAGCTATTACTTGTACAGCGAATGGCCTTACTGTGCCGGTTAATGAAATTCTGACGACTTCACCGTTTTCGCCGATCTGAACGAAACGACTTCACACCAAGCAGCTCGATATGCTTTATCCATGCATTATCCATCCCAGCTGTTTAAATAACCCGATGCATCGGATAATAATTTTTCTTTAATTTGACTCAATTGCATGTTCTCCCTTCCCCCACTTAACTCCTTCTTCAGATGAACCAAAGCGACCCCCCTCACACCCCGCTGTCAATCCACTTGCGGTGGAACGCAGTAAAAGGCGCAACTGCATCATGCCTCACCACAGAACTCTATTGTCCGATCACCATGCAATGGGATTGCCTTTTAAATATACTGGATTTCCCTGGGGAAGGAGAAGATAAACATACTTGAAAGGACAACTGTCTGCTTTATTCCTTATTCCATATGTGCTTAAAAATCCAACTACATAAAAACTATATAAAACTTGGTAATGCCCAGAGCTCTTATCACAGTGGCATATAATTACTATAAATGTGCAAAAACACCATATCATAAGAGCTCACCTGGTATGACAGCGGTGACCGTGAGGTTGGAATGCATCACATTCACGTTGAATTACCCCAAGTGGTGTTAACTGTTTACGGCGTGACCTTCTAAATGACTGTTTGCAAAATTTTGCTCTAACACGCTCGGGATGATGTTATGGATGCCACAGAAGCAGAGGGGGGTGTTGGGGGGGGGGTCCACACGGCGATCGCGTTCCGTTTTGCTGACACTGACTGATGAAAACAATCAACGGCTCCAAATTACGAGATGCCTGTCAATTTTTTCAATCAACAAGTCCTGCAAGCCCTCCCTGTTGAGAAGAGATACAGTGACACAAGTTCCATTAAACAGCGTAAATGTCAGCTGGATGCCATGAGTAATTGAAGTCGGAGAGGCTGGGGCAGGTGGGTCGACCTTCTCACCCTGTACCGAAACTAACTTTCACCAAACCAGTGGGCTGAGTGCAGAAAGCAAGAGCGGTTTTACTAGCAGTGTGTATTGTTTCAGAGTTTTGTACGTCAACCATGGTATCGGTAACACGCAACGTGTTCTTCGGGGGCAGAGAAAACGTGCTATGAAGAGCCATGGGAGAATTATCAGCATTAGTAGCAATACTGACAACATGCATGAAGTTGCATGCTAATATAAGAGTACAAAGATACTGTAGAGGTATTATATGAGTACCACTAGTACCATGGTAATGACAGAGATTATTTGGAATGTCAATATACTGTACATGATGGAGCGGGATCCCCTTGGAAATAAGCAGGGCCAAGAGAGAAACAGCACGTGAGAGACTGAGAAATTATCTTCATCTGCTGCTTTTTATTCTGCACCTCACCACAAACTATTGGTCTCCTGGGGTGCTCCAAAAAGCTGTTTTCACAATTTTGAGGGATCTGCTTGTCCTCTTGTGGTGCCTGCCCCGAGCTGCCAACAGGGGGGATTCATTTTCATTAGGACTGAGTGAGCAAAAATGGTCTTTTTTTGCTGCTACTCTGAGGGACCTTGCTGGCTTGTGCCAGAGCCTGTTGTCATCACGAGAGAGTCATCCACACGCTTATGACATGGTGTCATCCCAGTCATTATGCTCCTTCAGAAAAGTTTTCCAAACACTTAGATGTTCTCCTAACAAAATCAAACCACCCCCCCAAAGGGATTTTAGAAATCATATGAAAAGTGGTATTAAGTCAAAATCAACTCTGGATGATCTTTTGTCGTTTTTAGGGTGGGGGAAGAAAGAGAAGAGTCTTCTTCTTCCCATGACTTTGGACTGTAGTCTTTGGATGATCACGTGCAAATTCCAACCATATTGAGTGACATTCAAACCCAGGTCTGAGACCACAGCCCTGAAGCTGTAAGACACTAGTGCTGCCTGCTGTGCCACTGTGAAGCTATTAGAATAACAGGTTAACATCAAATCACTGGTAGCATATTTAAAGGCTACAGTGCCAAGAAGGGTGTTGGTTCAAGTCCCTGCAGGGGCCCTGCTGTTGTTTTGCTCAGTAAGATTCAGCTGTGGCCAGTCGTAGCAGTGAAAAGGAACAGGTGGCCAGCGTCGGCAATGTAGTTCCCAGTAGAGAGAACAAAAAGAAAACAAAAAGCACAATGTTATTACTCTTAATTTCTGCTCTAAGTACAGCCAGAAGAGGGTGTCTTACAAAGGTGGGATCGCGGGGCTGGAAATATTAGCTTTAGTGCATTTGCCTTAATCAATAAATCAAAGGACAAGAGGGAGTGGAACCATTTGAGGCCACAAGCTTTGGCCAGAAAAACGGATTTTGGGAAGAAGCACCAGCCATTAATAGTTTTGAAATGACTTTTCCCTCCTGCTTTCATTCCCTTCAGAGAGCAGCCCGGCCGATTTATTTGCGTTCGGTGTGGCAAAATCAACAGAGAAAGGCTGGCCAAACAGTCCATCTCATCTCAGACAATACGCTTAACCTTCTGTAGGGAAAAAAAAAGAGCTCAGAACACAAGACCACCATGCAGATGGTCAGTAAGCCTTCTTGTTTAGAACAAAATGAGTCGTGCTGAGCATTTAAGGGGACGTTTTGTTTCGGGGGCTTCCTAAACACAGATGTCGCATCTGTTTATTTCTCGATTATCAAGAGTCAATAGAAAGGGAGCAGAAAACAAGCCCCGCGAGCCTGCCAAACCCATCACGAAACCTTTTAAGCGCGCGCCACTACAGGACGGGGTCATAAGATAAATAAATGGGAAAATTACAAGCAAATTTACATGTAAATTGCAACCTCCATTCCTCAGCTAATACCAATTTACTTTGCCTATGAAGGCAGACCCTTGTTCCAGACCCTTGAAGGCCTGTTGTTCAGACCCTACAAAACTAGACGATGAAGTCTGCCGATCCCGAGTATCTATCACAGGAAGTTTGATCGTAGATGAATCGTCCATCCTGAAGAGAAATTCTGTATTTAAAGCTACATTTTTTTGAAAGATATAATTTAATATTTTCCAATGCCCTCCCCCACCCCAAAAAAGCTCATGCAGGATATTTGCATGGATATTGATCTTCACCCATTTGGAGTAAAACATTCCAAAGTCTTGCATTGACCAAACATTTGAGGACACGTGCTGGAAAGCAGCGTTTTTTTCACACCACATTTGATGGCCTAGTATGATGAGGAGATGAAGCCTCCCGTCTTCCCGGCTCTCCTGCGGCAGTTCCCAAAGATGTAGGACACTTTGCATTTCACCTACTCTCCCAGGGGTCCCACACAGGTGTTGCCCAGTTTGGACATGTGTACTCAAACTTTTAACTCACATTCTGCATATACACAAAATGCACGTACAATGCGCATAATATATAACATGTAGAATACGTGCGTATAAGACATACCAAACCAAAAATATGCCTTAAGTGCGAAGCCTGCCCTCTTTGTCTGAAATTATAAATCCACCCCCCATGTGTTATTCTTTCATTAAGTTGCAGTGTTTAAAAATAAATAAATAATCATAATAACCAGACAGTGGAACCATCCTCTGGGAATTAAGGCGAGGCAGTCTTGACAGTGAAGAGGCGGACTTTGGCGTAGGTCGGAATTCAATTAGCAGAACGCAGGAGCTATATTCATAAAGACTGCTGTCACCTGCATGCCGTATTTATGACAAGCTTCAATACATCACCTTGATTTTTATACCCGCTAATAGCGCCCACCTCGAGGACAGCGATAATTCACGAGGATGTTACCCGCCCAACCGTACTCTCCCAGCAGACCTGCTTCTCTACTCCTCGCCACGATCCGCTTTTGCGCTCAAACCTGGAGGAGATGCTCAAAGCACGGCCTGAGAAGGTTTAGAGAGACTTTCCTCTTTGAGCAAAAGCTGCAGAGTTGCAGAACTGAAAAAAAAAAAAACCTCCTTTGGTCTGAACTCGGTGTGGTAAATTTGCATGTGACTTACATGTGCTGGTGTCTGACTGCGGCTTGTTGCTGCAGTTTTATTAGACCAGCGAGAAGAACCATCCCCCACCCCCGTTCCCTGAAATTCCCCAAAGGACCCCTGGTTTCAGAGTGTGAGCGTGATGGGGAATAAGTGTGGCATCATGCTGAAAATAGCCAATTCAAGTTCCAGCATGAGGAGGAGAAGAGAACGGAAAAACTTGTGAGCCCAATATAGGCATGTACACGAGAGACGAACGTGTTTTTCTTCTGCTTCTGGGGCCAAGCCATGTCCTACAAGGCAAAAAACAAAGGCTAATTAGAAATGGGGGCTGTAAAATACAGGAAGATAATGGTCTGGCAGGGAGGGATCTGGTCTTTTGGGTCTGTCCACAAAAAGGACAGGGTGCCTGTTTGTGTGTGTGTGTGTGTGTGTGTGTGTGTGTGTGTGTGTGTGTGTTTCAGGGGCGAAGAGAAGAAAATCAGGAAGGACAATTCTCAAACCTGCTAAAATTAGCCCGCATGTCCGTTCACGGCTCTGAATGGTGCAATTGTTACGCAGTCGCAAATTCCACTGGACGAGGTCTTCATCTTGGGGAGGGGTGAGACACCATTTCTCCCAGAGGGGCCTTGCAGGTGCTGAGATGAGGAGGGATGGGGGCTGATGGCATCTCCACCCAGACCTCATGGCAGGGCTCTTATCTCCTCCCCACGGTCCTGACTGCTGACTGTACACTCCTTTCCTGCAGGTGTGCCACACACACAATTGGCATTAATTTCTGATCCATGTCAGCGATTTGAAGAAAATGAAAATGAACGAGACCGACCTATTTCCTTGGGCCTGACCCCCACCCCCTTCTCGCCACTCCAACCGCTCAAACACGTCGATTGTTATAAGTGTGTACGTTTCATCAACGTGTCAAAATGTCAGAAATGGTTATTAAAGCTCATAGCTTGCGTCCGGCGTCATCGGTTTACCTGAACTTCCAGGTGCCCCGCTCCTTCGTGCTTCGCAATGCCGGAGGAAAATAAAAGAAAAATTGATTTTAAAAAATTACGGTGGAAAAGTAGTTTTAGCACCTCCACCGCAACATGTCTTCACATCGTGCATCTCAGCACCAATACAAAACAATTAAATGAAGAAAGAAAGAGGGGAGATGCGGTTGAGCTCTTTTAAGGCTGTAAGTCATCGTGTCTCAAAGGCTTACTTAACGCCACAGAGTCTCAGGTCTACACATATCGCTACGCTGCAGCCCGGCCCGGATGCGGTTGCCATGACAGCACTCCACGGTAGCTTCTGCCATGGTCTGTAACGCCAAGCAAATGTTCTACGATGAATAAAAATACAAACTGCAAACATATTAAGTCATTTGTCTCCTGAGAAGGCTTACAGGGAAATGTAAAATTATTTGTTCAACAGCAACAAAGCCTGTCCTTTGATTATAAATAAATAAACGCGCAGGAACGGGTGGTGAAATTTATCACAAAGCAAAGACTGATACGAGCTGAAAATTATTATTTCTCTTATGTTGCAAATAGTCGCAAACCTTCCGGAGCAAACAAATTTAGCGTTCTTATGAGAAATAAAACAACAGAACAAACAGATATTATTTCATAAGTGTGGGAGCTTATTGCCGCAGTTTTAAAACACAAACATTATGCACTATGGGCAGACTATCATTGAATTGAATGTTTACAGTGCGAATGAGGTTTGGGGCAATTTGCAGCGTTTAGGCCTGTTATAAGTGTACTTCACTGGAAGGTGGGTGATGCTTCGGCAAAGAGTCACACAAGTGCAACGGCAGGCTGTACAACTGGGTAAAACTGGAATCCATTTAGGATAAAAATGCTGCTCAAAGATGCATAATTATAATAATGCGTTGAAACAAAAGGACCTGTTTCCATATTCGCGTTCGCATACCAATGAAGACGGAAGGAGGGTAAACTTTTCCTGTCGGCATCCTACGTTAGGACTGAAATCACTTTAGTTCTACGCCAGCTCAGGAAGATGAAGCGGACGTGTTTCGCCCGGGTTCTGATGACAACTGGTTTGGGAACGCGGTGACAGCCAGCGCGGTGGCGCCGACTCTGGTGTCGATGGCACTTTCGGAGTGAATGTCAGTTAGCAAAAACACATTCTGTTGTTGTCAGCACCGCCGAGCTTCGCTAATTAACACCCCCCCCCATCCCCCCATCCCCCCCATCCCCCCCACCCGACCTGGAAGTCGGCCGTTGTCGTCCGTGCGCCGTCGTCAGCATCGGCGTGTGTTTTTCCGTCCCCCGTTTCGGTCCCTTTAAGTGCGGCTTTAATAACCTTTGGCAAAAAAAACGTCAGTTTTAGAATTGCCCAACTACTCTGTTACCTTATGGGGGAAAAAAAAAAAACTGACACACATACATGTTTATACCTCTTGCACTATCAGCCACACCTGGGGAAGAGATGAAGACCAGATGTGGCTAAAAGCGATGAACTGGACCGAGGAAATATGTGCTGATGTTTTATATAATTCCTGTGCTTTCCGGTGCGTGGTTGTACTGCTGTGGCACTTCTCATTTCTTACTAAAAGTCACCCCCTGTAAGCCTCCGGGGACCAGTGACACGTTGTCCCATCACTATACGTTGCAAACATCGCTTCCCACAGTGCTAATGGGAACATATTGATGTATTAATAGTAAAGCCATTTTAGTACTGATAACTGAGGTTGCGTAATTTGCACAGAAGGAAAACAAAAAAGAAAAATATCTAATTTATCCTGGTCATAATTCACACCTGATAATATTGTAATAGTGGATCAGTTTTCCAGATAATCCATTAAGGTTGTTTCCTAGACTAACGGTCAATATCACATATGCCATAGACAAAAATTTGCACTGGTGTCCTTGGATATCCTTTGTCCAGCCGACAAAACTGGAGGAATTAATTAATTTAATTTTAATTTTTGAAAATAATTCAAATTTTAATTTGGGCAGGTAGGGGGTTAGAAGGGGTTAAGTGAATTCCAAAAGGGGTCATTAATGGCACAACGGAGCTGGAAGATTTCCCACCCCGAAGCAAAGCGCATTTTGAAAAGTTTTTCTCTTGACATAATTGGGAGTGAAACCGAGTCATCTGCTGGAGAGAGAAAGTGTGGATCAAGGTAAAACAGGTGACCCTGAAAGCCATTCAGGCTGACCTTGCTAAGAGCACTAAATGGACCCCTCTGGTCACAGAGAACAAGAGTCATCTCTGGTTTTTCACACTGGGGAGTCAGGAGCTGTTCAGAGACGTAAAGAGCAGTGTTACTTGGAGCACAATGCCCCAGTAGCAGCACTGAGAGAAACCATGTGGAGATACTCCAAAGACTTATACCCATGATTCACGTCCTATGTGTATATTTGGACGTGTTCCAGAACATCACAGTTCCTACTCATGATTTTCAAGTCCTTTTTGAAATATTTCAGTCGATTTGACTGACTGCGAGTTGGAAGCTTTGGAAGTCACACCGATTTGGAGACTTTCCCGCCACGAGGTGCAGTCATTCTGTGACTTTAGAACTGGATGGTTATATCTTGACTTGAACCACTGTCACCCAGGCCAATGTACGTCAGCAAAGCAGCAGAGATAGAGCTGCACCTGTAGTTCAAGTGAGTAGATGAGGGTTGTGTGTTTGTTCCGTCAGTTCCACTGTATTCAGATGTGACACCGGGAATTCTTGAAGCTGCCGTTAAGAGGCAAAAGTATAATGCATTGCAATCCAGCAAAACCTTATATCTGCAAAACATTGTTGAATTTGTCATTCGCTCAACTCCTGTAATGTAAAAACAATAAAGTACAATGGGGAAAAAAGAGGAGCAGCACATATATACATAAAATCTAGGGTGAACCTGTCCACACACCCAGGTTATAAGACAGTATCTATGTGGGGTGATCATCTTCACCCAAGTTCCAGCATTTCTTCCAGGTTGACCTGAACGACATGTTCACATTCTGTTAACTACTATTCGAGAGTGGAATCTTTTTGTTTTGAATATCTTTTGCTTTGCTGCTGAGGTGCAGCCTCAAAAAGAACAAGACCACGTGGTTCTAAATGGCAAAAGTAATCCAAGGGGGTTTGATGTCTGAAAATGACTAATATGGGAAGTTGGGCTGAGAGTAATTGCTTTGGACCCAGAGGGAGATGAGCAGGCTCATCCTTGCTTGGTCTGAGGGGCGGAACATTGGTGTGAATGATATTTACCCTCCACCTTTCCTCACACTGAGCAGACCTGTCGCATTCATCGCCGTTAATTAAAAGACCCCCTAATCCGCGATGGCAACTGGTTTGGATGGAGGCTGCTATCGATCTGCGCCTGAAGGATAATCAAAACTTCTTTAACCTTCATGAACTGTTTTCTGCATGGTGTGAAATTCAAAAACAAACAAACAAATAAATAAATAAACATCAGCAAAGTCGAGGCGCTGAAGGAGCTGTCGACTTTGCGTCTGTGCTGCACACACTCATGCACATATATACACCTTGTGATCCTTGTTTTTGACATTGACTTCAGTGCCATCCATCCAGCCATTACCCTTAATGGCTTTACCCTGGTTAGGATGTCTCGGAATAACTGGGCACCAGGTAATGAAACTGCAATTTCTCTCTACACTCATTCATAACCTCCAGGCAGTTTGCAGCGACCAGTTAAACTGAAACACATGTTTCTACTGTGGGAGGAAACAGGAGCACCTGGAGGAAAGTATGATCATTATTAATTCACTTATCTGACACTTTTCTCCAATGTGATTTACAATGTTAAGCTTCTTAAAATGTACAAATTTATACCATAGGGTAATTTTAACTGGAGCAATTCACGGCAAGTACTTTGCTTAAGGATACTAGAGCAGGAGGAGGGATCAGACATGTGTTTGTAATGCTCCACAGCGCCTCTAATAGCATAGTGCCTGTGTGCTTTTCAGGGTGAAAAACAAAGACAGTGATCTTATGAGCTTCACTTCTGCATTCCATAAAACATCTGTGAGCTAAAATTGTGACAGTTTCTCAGCAAAAAACATCTCCACTGACTTGGACCCTGTGGTCCCGTGTCTCTACTGAGTTCTTCAGTCCCCTTCCCACCAAGTCTCTGTGTTCCCTCATTAGCCAAGTCCTGCAACTTCTCTGTCACCAAGTCCCAGTGTCTGTTCATTCATAGTTCACCAGTTTACTGACTTACGTGTCACCATGCCGGGTAAATAATCATCACCAACTGCAACGCTCACATATAAATAGTCTGGCTTCACTTCAATTCAGAGGAATTATTTATATTGAATTTAAACATAATAAAACACACTATGAATAATGTTTGTTTCAAATATTATAAAATGTGTTGGTGCTGTCAATAGCATCCATAAATCCATAAAAATAGCTTCTGTTATGTTGAACTTTTGAACTTTTAGGAGACATGGTTTGATCTCCTCACAATAGTAATTTGCCTAATGATGTGATTTCATGGATCAAATTAACCTCATTATGTCAGGAATATATATATATATACACACACACACACACACACACACACACACACACACACACACACAGTAGTGTGCAAAAGTCTTAGGCATGGTTCCAAAAATAATGCCATGAATACTTATTACAATAAATCTTCTAAAAAGCACAGTAGACAAAAAACCTCTATCAGGTCAATATTTGGTGGGACCACCCTTTGTCTTTAAAACATCATCAATTCTCTTATGCAAACTTGCATGCAGTTTAAGGTAGAGGTTGGTAGGTTCTTCCAAACATTTTGAGGAACTGGCCACAGTTCTTCTGCACACTTTGACTGTCTCTGCATGTCCTCCCAGACTGACCTGACCATGTTGAGATCAGGGCTCTGTGGGGACCATACCATCTGTTGCAGGATTCCTTCTTTTTGCTCAAGATAGTTGTGTATGACTGAGATTGGGTGTTTGAGGTCATTCTCAGGCTGCAGAATGAATTTGGGACCAACCAGAAACTCCCTGATAGTAGATAAGAATCTACCTGTACTTCTCAACACACACTGAAGTTGCATACCTAACACTTTTGCACAGTACTGTATGTTCCGGTTTTTATATTTAGTTTAACTCAAACTTGACCATATAGAAACCTTATGGAGCTGCTGTTAAGCAACAGGTTTAATCAGAATACAAGAAGAAAGACGCACACTTCACTAGTTGCTATCGGACAGCCAAGAGCTGATCTCCCTATGAAATTAAAATAACATTTATATGGACAGCTTTTTGCATGTGTGCTTTTAATGTCGATACTGTGAGCAGCCTTCGACGGCTTTTCTGACTTTCCCGCAGAATCTTGCATGACTGCTTCAAAGGGAAGGCTTCTCAGGAGCCCTGGGCCTCGTATTAAAAGTGTCTACCTCAGAGATGTGCTAAATTCTTTCTGTGCAAGAGCACATTTCCCTGTGTGTGTTTTTTTAAATAAACAAATAGATAAAAAATAAAAAATAAACGTTCACATTTTCAGGAAATGAAAAAGAAGGTTGATGAATATGCAGGAAATGAATAAGAAGCCGGTATCTACTCAAACAGCCACTGACAGACATTGTTTGTACATATAAAGTGGAGCATGTATGCAGACATTTAAGGAGAGCTTCAAAACTGGAAAGCACAACTTTCTGACCTCCAGATCCTTCATTTAGATGTACATCTGTATCCTGATCATTCAAAATGGTCAGAACATTGAAGAAATGCAATGAATAAGTTCCTGCTTGGCTTGCTCAGATCACATATGATAGTTTCTTCTTGGATGTTCAAAACCCTTGCTAGACTGTTGGTGACATCAAAACTCTGTAACTACTTTTGAGGTCTAGGAACTCCACCACGTGTTAATTCAAAATTGAATAAGAAAACATAATCGGTGATTGATTTCTGTATCACGTATGCAGGTCATTTAAATAAAGTGCTACAGCTGTGGGGATGGGGATACCAGGGTCTGGGTGAAACTAAGACATGCTGCTTCTGTTGGGAATTCCTGCTGTGTCAGTAGGATGCCTGTCCATTTTGTGTATCTGCTTGCAGTGATGTTTTCATTAGCAGAGACACTGTCGGTCAGACCTCCGTCCTTCTGGAACAGCGGCTGCCATGAAGGGTGCTCCTGCATTAGCTGTGGATGGCCTGGATAGTCCCTGGTTCTGATACTGGTCTCCTGCACTCTATGGCACTGAATGACAGTGCTGCTCCACCCTCCTGTTTGCAGGGAAGGTTACATTTCATGCACATTTTCTTGAGCAGTGAGTTTCTTGTTGTCTTTTCCTCAGTTGCGAAATGGCTTATTTCAGGGTAATTCAGTAGTGACTGCTTTTGTTTTCTTCCCCTGACTTTTATTATTGTGCTAACTGTATACCATGTCACTCTGTAATGGGTAAAACCTGAAATATTTACTGCATTGTGAATAATTCTTTACTCCTGTGTTAGATTTACAGTGTTGATCGGAGCGCTATTTATTCCTTGACTCCCATCAGTTGCTTATCCTGTTTTAACTTATAAAAACCTCTCCCTGTAAACCACATTAGATAAAGAGGTCTACAAAACAGAAAAAAAAACACATTGTTCAACGAAATGAACGATTTATTAAATAAACAAACAGAATTAAAGAACACATACAGCACCAGCTGTGGTTGAAGCTCATCTGCAGAGGACTCAGGTTTAAATCCCCCCTCCTGCAATATTACCTTCGGAGAATGTTTATTTATTTAGCATTCAATGTCCAATAAATTGAACCACAAAGATTACGCATGTACACTGAACACAATATCCATAATCCGTCAGGCCTTGAGAGGTCAGAGCATGAGCACCAACTCTCACATCCACCCTGTGTTGACCACAGTCAGCTCACATGCTAGCTCACCTGTAAGCTCTCCAGTGGTATCTTCTGGTTCATTCCCCCAGTCCTCTGTCTAGCTTCTTCACTGTCTACATCATCCCCCTTGGTATTTCAGTGCCCCATCTCTTTTTCTTCTAATCTTCATTACCATGAGCCTATGTTCCACTTTTTGCACCCTCCAAAAGTGAAATAAACCCCGCACCACAGTCTGCAGCACTGGCTTCCAAGTCACCTTTGACATATTCACTTTGCTTTAACCAGTTTCTGAAAACTGAGAAAACAAGTGATTATTTCTCAGCTCTTTGTGAAGATGCCCACAGTTGTGAATTACAGCGGCCACTGTCAGCTGTCAACCAGCCACAGCCGTGGTCACTATCACTGCATATTATTACACTATCCCATGTTGTGTAACTGACACCATATATGAGCAGTGTTTGGATGCCATAAAGGGTTAACATATTTATGTATAATAATACCAGTCAGACTTCAATGCCGAGTGCTGAGTTTCATCCTGCCTTGACTGACAACCCGATTTTAAACATTTTTTTGTATATTTCCTTATTTTTCTGACTGAATTTCACAAAAGTCCAATATTGTTTGTAAATTGAGCTGGTAAGTTGCTCACTAGTTTTTGAAACAATGACTGACACTATGTATTTGCCTGAAGTGTTTTAATTTGCTTGTTGAAGTGCTACAGGAGAGTTGTGATAAAAACATCTAACTGCAGGGCTGTGATCAAGACATGTTTTCATTAATACTGGAATTAACCCATAAAGGACAACATAATGGCTGTAAGGGATGTACGATGCTGATATTGTTACAGTTTCAGTTAAGTCTCATGTTTGTTTTTTTAAGCATTTGTGAAGTGTCTCCATTTTTCATTTCATAAATAAAGTGTAATGCAGCAAAATGGGGGACAAAAAATGTGGAAAAGTTTGTGGAAAAAATTGAAAAGAAAGAAGGTAATAAGGGTAGAAAAGTTCTGGATGGCTCTGGTGTCCCTACTGTGAACAGAGGGGTGTGTGTGTGTGTGTGTGTGTGTGTGTGTGTGTGTGCGCGTCTGTGTGTGTTAGAAGTTATTTCACAGTGTTTTAGGGAAATTGCTGCTTTGCAGTTTTCAGATGGGCTGGGAACACAGTATTATTTTTCACATTTAAAATAATGTAAAAGAGGATCTCAATTTCAAATTTTCAGGAATATATTAAGTGTACTGAATGAGGTTTACCTGTATTGTTACAAATGTTTGAGTACTATGTCTAGAAACTTAAGTGGCATCAATTGATAGTGAAAACATATTCAGCATGAAATTTGTTACTGAATACAAATTGTGAACAACTGTAGATGTGTTCCTTATTATAGCAAATCACTGCACCCACTGTGGCCACTTGAACCACTGGAACCACTTGCTTGCAAAACTATCCACCAGTTGGGTAACCATCGCTGTGTGGTTTCGAACCAGAAAGACAGTGTAAATGTTATCAGTGAAACACTGTTGGAATAAAGGGGTCAGAAACTATTAAGCTGACTGCAATGAACTACTTATATAACTTGTTTACAAGTCAGCTACTGTTTTTTAATATCCTAAATCTACACATATTACACTGAATGTAACTAAAGCTAGTTGAGAACACTAAAACTCAAATTTAAATCAAAGTAGTTTTTTTTCCCCAGACACTTTTTTTCTTTTTTACTCAAATACATTTTTGGGTGAGCAACTTTACCCTAGTCATTTTTTGACTGCTTGTCCCACCTCAACACTTGCCTTCCTGTGCACAACACAATACCATCTGTTTTTTTGCTAATCTGCCCACGTTCCGCAAACCTCCAGGTAGTTTGCAACTATTTACTACACCATAGATGTTTGTGACCATTATGGAAGGTTAACAGTGCATGAGCTTCGGCTGTCCGTTTTTCCTGTCCAAACTGGATAAGTCAGTTTGCTCAAACACTCAAGTTGACCCAATGTAAAATATTTTCTCGGTGTTGTTCTTTCAAGTTTAAAGTCCAGAAAAAACGCTTAGCTGTGAAAAACATGTTCATATAGATGCTGTCACACCAGAGGTATAACACAGATCAGACAGGTGAGGTACCTCAAGGCCTGGAAGAACATATGAGTAAAACATTTCTCTCTCGCTCTCCCACTTGGCTAGGAGGGGTGCACCCCTCAGCATTGCTCTCTTGTCCCTTAAAAAATAACCTTAAAAGGATAGAGAAAAAAAATAAGCACCAGAAAAATCGTGGAAGAAGTGTAACTATTTCAGCTTCTTTAAGTCTTGCTGACCCAGTGTTTACGGTACGTATATCTTATCTCAGCTCCTCTGACTTAGAAGTGAGAGAATAACCTTCAGGCCTGGATGCGTTTGGCCCAACTCGACTGAGGTGCAGCCATCTGCAAGCCTAACCTGGCCAATATGTGTACAGAGTTGCAGCTGCATGAGCATCATGTGCAAAGGTCAGAGAGCATTTAACTTTGTCGCTGGTCTCGCCCTTGTGAAAATGGATGCATGGAATGATGCATGTTGTCCACACCTTCAAGTCACACTTGGAGTATTTATCTTACTTGAGTATGTGCTGGACAGTGGAATGGATATGGTTTATAATGTGGAGACCAAAAACTAAACCCTAACCCTAACACTAACTCTAACCCTACCCCTAAACCTAATCCTATCCCTACCCCTAAGCCCTAACTAAGCCCGCACTGAGGTGTTGCTCCATATCCTGCGGGAAAACCCCAGTTTTGATCCCTACACCCCCTGCTATCTATCTCAAGCCATCATGAATGTCAAAGCTAGAACCCCAGAGCCAAAGCTCTCAGGTGCTGCGGCTCCTTGGTGGGCAATTAAGTGTCACATGGGACAAGGCATGTTTTACACAGAGAGCTCGTGACCCCACCATCCCTCAAGCCTCGTTCCAACCTCCACTCTGTTCCGTCCTTCTGAATGCGGCCAGGCCTTTGAACTGTGGACTGATGAATATTAAGCGGGAATTTGGATTATTCACTACATTCATTTGCATCAACCTGCTGGCAAACAGTGAATGACCGCTGCCAGTGTCCGGCTGGACGGCAGGACCATCACAAGGAGCCCATCGGATCTCACCAGACTGAGGACGAATGACCGCTTAAGGAACAAAGTACAAACATGCCAACAGCAGATATCCTGCACAAAATTCTAATCCCTTCCATAAAGAGTATCTGAAAAGCAAGTGTTTTAGGATTTGAAATAGTCACATTTGCAGCGAAACTCCAAAATGGATGGAGCCACTCTCTTCTGAAGCGAGTTTCAGAATATCATCTGTGATCAGTTCTGCTACTGGGGGGGTTAAACTCTACTTCACTTATTGTTACTGTGCTGCTTTGCTACTATCTTATCACCATTTGAAGCATTTATACAGCTGTTTATCTCCTTCGCTGAAGGGGACAATAGCAAGGCCCCTCCCAATGCAGCCGTTCCACTATTGCACAAAGTCTCCGGTTCTTCTTCCAAACCTGACATTTAGCAAATCGCCGAGTATCACGCAGCAGACAGCAAGAATCTCACCTACATCAGTTTTGCCATGGGCCACCCCTCGTGTTTGTAATGGAAGAGCCGCGGCGCCTGTGGAACCCGCGTTATTTTAACAAATCATTTCCCAGAATAATTCTCCGCCCGTTCATAGCTCAGAGAGGAGAGGTTATTTGCTGACTTCTGTTCTTATTTTCCGAGATGTCTGATACAGGACCCAGAAGGAAAAAGTTCAGCTTTACCTGCCCTTGAATCTGATTGGAATTTTTTACTGTTCAAATAACACCGCACATAATCATAACAGTGTAGTGCGATGCTATATTGGTTTTCAAGAAGAGTGACACATTTATTCATTTTAATGCCTTTTTGCAGATTAGTCAGAAAAATAGGCATAAATATTTCAGACAGGCAATTCATCTGATTAAGCTACACAGACAGGAGGAAAATGGTGATCGCTGTGAGGTCATTTACTCAAGAAACTTTTGCAAATTGGTCTCGCTTTAGCAAGTTTATGGGCCATAACGGTGAAATCAGGTTGAAACGGAAGCAGCGCCAGCGACACGTGATGCTATTTTTCCAGCTAACAGCATGATATTATTCCTTTCAGAAATATTGACTCGGGTAATTACATTTTTCCCGATTCATTTAAGGTGACTAAACACGTCTAATTCCTTTTTTTCTTCTACGCGCGCATGTCGTACTTAGGTGTTAAAATCTGTTGTTCTTTATACGTCGGTGCACGTTTTGCTTTCACGGCTTCGGGTGGCGAAAGTTAATATCTCCCTGCTCAAAGAAAATGACTCATTTCCAATGTTGTCCTCTTGCAGCTGTGCTAAAAGGTGATCAGTTACATGCTGACCGCTAGAAAAATCCATCAGTTCCCAGCTTTTTGCTCCGAGACGGTTATTAAATAACAACACACACTTTGTGTGTGTTCCTGTGTGGCGAAGGCTTTTTGTGTCTTTCAAAGGTCTTCCAGTTTCAGGTGCAGGTTCATGATATATTTACGAACTGTCATCTAAAAAAATACAAAAACACTCATCTGGGCATCCAGACAAGAGAATGGTCTGAATCTTTGGAATCTCCAAAAATGGAGAAATCTTATAAAACCGTTTGTGGTGCCCGTTTTTCTTCTCTTTCCTGAAGCCAGAAGAAATGTGGACAGACTTCAAAAGAACTAGAGGGTTGCAGTGTGAGAGAGCAAAAGCCCCCAAACACTCATTTCACATTGAACTGTAGTGAGAGATGAAAAATACAGACTTCTTTTTTCACTGAGAAGCAGCACATGTAAGGACCAGTTTGGAGAGGCTAACACAGCCTGCAATTTTAGGGTTTGGACGAAGAAGTTGAAGCAGACAAGAAGCTTCCTTTAATAGGATGGTACAAATATTATTTGTAGACATGTCTGAGAAATGCAACATGCTAGTATGCCCCCAGAGCATCAACAGTTTCAACAGTTGTCTAGAAAAAGGAATGTCTGGCAGAGAGCCAATCATAGAGACCCCTTGGATCAACAGACCTTCTGACCATTTATCAATGCTCTCTAGATGCAGAGTTCAAGGTTCTGCATCACCACCTTCCTGACCTGCTGGCCATGTTGTGGGTTAACCTTACACTATCTCTTCAAGGCGAGAGTGAAAATCCAAGTGTGAAATTGCAAAGCGAGCTTTCTGTCAGTTTTTCCATATTTTTTGATCCCATTTACCCCCCACTGTGACCAACCACTTCTGGCAAGGCTGCTCAGGAAGCTCTCCTCTGTGTGAGATTTTCATGAGAGCAATGTAAAACAGCTTTCGGGGCCAAACACAGTCCATTTCCTTCACTGCATGAGGCCATTGTGCTGACCACCTGGACTGCACTCAGCACCCTTGGGACGGGGTACTAGCAAGGCACCCCTGCTGCTTAATCAGCAGGACATGGTCTCGCCAGCCAGGTGACTGGAGGCAAGGCTGGTGAAGCGAAGCTGAATGGTTCATGCCTCTAACATGGTACATCAGTGCAGGGGATCACTAGATGGAAAATATCAATGTGACGGGCACGCAGGGACCACTTTGCACCCAGACCCCCTGCTGCCTGTGCCTTTTATACTGCTCACCTCTGGGGATGTGGAGACTGTGTCTCCACGGTGATGGCAAGATCTCCCATTTGCCCAATCATGGCCTTGTACTAACTGCTGACACCTCTTCCACACACACACACACACACACACACACACACACACACACACAAAACAGCAAATAGGTACAGTAACATTGCAGCAGTACCGTTACCAGAGTCCAGTTAAACCACAGAATAGTGGAACCTGGGGCTGTGCGATACACTTAAAAAGTTAAATGAAGGTCTTATTAAAAGTCAAGAAATGATTTTGCAAATTCTCCTTTCGCTGTCAGGTATTATTCCGATGAATGCAGATTTTTTTTTTAGATGGATTGAAAAGACGGAGCAGCCAAATTACTTGGAGACCTCAACGGAGGGACGAATTAGGATAACCCATCAGACCATCTGGAACGGGGGCTGTCAAGAGCACTGCTTGGAGGCAGTTGCTTCGATATGGTGCCATGTATTACAGGACTGACTGCACCTGCTTAGATTATTTTGTTTACCACGCCTATTTGCTTAGCAGATACATCTATCTTAAGTGGCATAGTGCTCATGTGGTTTCTTATTCAGTTATGCAGGCAGATGTTTTCACAGCAGCATGTGATGGCTACATTCCTTCTTGACACAAGCCAGCAATCCTCTGATCAGAAAGGTGACTTTTTGGGCGCCACGTGGATGGCAGTCTCGGGGGGGTCAGAGCGGCGTGCTCAGGAAGCAGCTTCTGTGATCTGTGCACTCCAGGTAGCAAAGCGGAGGCTTGTGTCATGACGTTGGGTTTGTGACATCGGTGCTACTGGCACAGAGCACAAATAGCACCAAGGCCTTACAACACCTTTGGACGCAGGCAGTTAATTTTTATAAATTCTGCATGAGAGGGAAAAGCCATGACACACGTCTTGGCACGGAAGAAGGAGGGATCGGTGTTTCCCAGTGACATCTGTGATTTGGGGCTGCTGTGCGAGGGGACCACCAGCAGTTAGATCAACCGAGCTCTGGAACTCAACCCCCTCCCACCCTCAGAGGAACCCTTTGTCACATTGCATCTTGGTTGCATCATTTACCACTGTTCCTTCGCTCTCCAAACATGTGTCTGTCCCCTTTAACGCATACAGAGAGGAACAGCGCCATCACCGTGCACAGGGCCTCCTGCAGCTGCTTGTGTAGAGACTGGAGCCACCATGCCTTCAGGCTCGCGTGGTGTTTGTGCTCGAGTGCTTTGGGGAGAGTGCGCATCCTCCCCGCTGCTGCTTTTGGCCCACCACCCCTTAAGGTACACTTCAGGCTGGCGCTGTATGCCAGTGAAAGCTCCTCAGGAGCTGTGGTGACATGACACCTATGATTGTAACTTTAGGGTCTAGAAAAAGTTTACTTTTGTTTTTCTGTTTGTTTCTACTTGTCACGCAATAGCCAGGGTTAACATTTTTGCCAGTCTGTGTAGAGTTAGGATCTTCTTCCCATGTTTGTGAAGGCTTCTTTCCGACTTTCTTCTGGTTTCCTCTCACACTGCTTCAGGTCTACAATTTTCACGGTGTATTGTTTGTGATGCCCATCTCACAACCTGGTCTAGAGCTTAATGGTTAAATGCAAATGCAGATTCTTATTGTTGGCAATTCATCCAGGTGCCCAAACCAGATTCTTCTGATGGGTCGTAAACAGGTGTCTGCAGAGAACCTCAAAACCTTCGTGTTTTCCTGGAAGAAGCCGTGGGGCCACCGGTGTCAGCGAACAGGATTGGGGTGCAGGACAGAAACATATGCACTCACCCTGGAAGTCTGACAGCGGTGACAATCGCAGTCACTCTGCAGTGAGTCACCATGCATCCACCAAGGCAGGGGACATTTAAAATTCAAGGAAGATGACAGCCAGGATTCAATTTGCATCATCATTGTTTCAGCAATAATGAGAAGCTGGGTTTTTAATTTTTTCTTTTTTATTTTGGCTCTTAATTGGATTGCTTCGCCACAGTCCCTTATTGATATTTTTAAGCTGTAGTTCATTATGATAAGTAATGAGAAGATTATTGACCAGCAGCATCCAACTGCAGACTCCATCTGTGATCTAAGAGAGATGCGTCAGTTATGGGCCCCCGGAGGCAGAGGAGGCACAGAGACTGATGGGAACTTTGGGTCCTCCAGCAGCCCATCGGCATTCCACATGTGTCGGAATGCCGCAGTCCTGCCAGCTGTTACGGAATGGAGTCATGATCGAACCTTGAAGAGTCCATGAGATCTGTCGCCACGCAGTCCTCAAGTTGTATTTAACATGCGGAGCAGTGAGGTGCTTAAAAAAAAAAAAAACGCTTTTTCCTTTATCTACTCTTCCTGCAGTAGGAGCCTCTCTGCGTTTCTCTTTCCCACACCCTCTGGGTCGTTTAATTTATTTACCGCATCAGTCCCTGTGTTGACTTTTTTTGTTTGCTCACAGTCTGCTATCCTTAGTCTGCTCTGTAGAGTAGTGCTCAGCACCAGTCTTATTTAAATGGTGATGTACAAAAGTAAACAAAATGCCCACTGCTGCATTTTCTTTTCTGTATCCTATCCTTAGAAACAACAGTCCGTTGTGGCCACCATGACTCTTCCGCGGTCCTTTACATCAGCTAAAGGTGCGAAGGTCGGCCGCTCCGAGTCGAACGCCGTCTGCCAGAGGAGGGGCGCGCCTGTTCGTAATTCATATTCTGAGCCTGTGGTTTTTGAAATGAAAGTCAGGGCGACTGTTTTTATCCCATGTTTCCCTAATAGCTTCTTGACTGTCATTTAATTGTTATTTCTCATTCCGGAAGAAAACAGCCACATCCCCCTGCACGGCTAGAGCAAACCGTCGCCGTGCCCCGCGAATTAACCGTCGCGCTGTCCTCACCCACACCCACGTTTACGTGACAAATATATTGAACTGGACATCGGAGGTAATTAAAGTTTTCGCCTCCGGTTTATTCTCTTCCGAGCCCGTTGCTAAAAACGCCGCCTGATTTATTGAGGGGAAACGCTTGTGACACTCTTCCAGTTCTTCAATGTACTGTACACCGCTGTGTTCTGTACGCCGTGCTTTTCCATCAGCGGATCACCAGATGTACAGTACTGTGCAAAAGTCTTAGTCATGCAACTTGAATGTGTGTTGAGAAGTACAGGTAGATTCTTATCTACCATCCGGGAGGTTTCTGACTGGTCCCAAATTCATTCTGCAGCCTGAGAATGACCTCAAACACCCAATCTCAGTCATACACAACTATCTTGAGCAAAAAGAAGGAATCCTGCAACAGATGGTTTACTGGTTAATAAGTATTCATGGCATTACTTTTGGAACCAGCCTCACTTGATAGCATTTTTCCCCACAGGTGCCTAAGACCTTTGCACAGTACTGTATAAAGACAAAACGTCCTTCTAAAAGAGTTTTTAACGCAGTCCTACGTGTGATTATTAATGCGTTAAAGGATAATACTCGTGCTTTTTTATAAAACATACAGCTGAACCGAGACTGCTGAGGAGTAGTACGGCAAAGAGTTTGGCAGGCCTTGAAACTGGGGTTGCTCAAGTTGTACAGCTATGTGCTTCTCTGGACGTCCTGCTTGATATTATTCAACCTAAACAAGCTCCAGACTTCATTACTCCCAATTAGCAGGGAAATGCAGTAATTGAGAAGCAGGTCACTCAGGGTAATGATGGAAATAGCTAGTGTGGGACTCTCCCGGAGCACCCTGGATCTCAATGAGTTGTCCAACAGAGTGGAAAACATTACATGCTGTAGACAGCTCTCTTTGAAGCACCGAAATCGCTCCCGCTGCTCACTCGAGTAGGAAGAAAAATATACTCTCCTCTAGAAACGCCTTTAATTCCGAGGCGTAATTCTTCCCAGCTGGGCATGAATAAACTTAAATAAACATTTCTCTCCGCCGCATGAGTGAGTGAAGTTGTAACAAGGGAAACAGCTCCGGCTACAGCCGAATGGTACATGACAGCTCCGGTCGGGTTGCGAATAACCGGAGAGCAAACTATCAGAATCTATTCATGCCACAGCAGCTTCGGGGGAATTTATCCAAGATCACATTATGCAGTAGCTCTTTGGAAAGATTTTAGAGAAAGCAACAGGAAGCTAAATAAAACTTTGGAGCTTTTTAACCAAAAAAGGCCTTTTCTCTTTTGAATTAAAGAGGTAAGTTGGGGGTCTTTGAACTGCTGTTAGTGTGTGAACAGATTTCAGGGAGATAGAATTAGTAGTTGGGCTCTATCTGAACTGACCATGTAGGATGTAACACTGAAGGGTCTATCCACTGGGCTTTCGTTATCTTTGAGTTATTAGATCCTGAATAGAGGCCCTATGACCTCAGGCAAACTATGAACACATTAGAATGCTCAACGTTCCTCTCATTAGGAGTGCAGAATTTTTTTGGATACTTTAAATGTTTTACTTCGTTCTTAAGGGTCTCGCTCTTCTCATGCGAATGGTTAAGTAAAAGGGCAATGTTCTCACTGTACGAGGAAAGCTTGGTTTAGGCGCTATACAAAACCATGTTGTACTGCAGGGAATGAGAGGTCTTCTATGAAGCGACGTGTGAGTTCAGGAACTCCGGACTGGTCTGCTTTTTGGCTTGTCTGATCAAAAAGCACTTTTGAAGCGCAGTCCAACTTTTGTCGCCGCCTGGTCAATCGCAAAGATTTCATTAACGTCAGGAAAGGTCCACGTGTCGGATGTGTCTGTTAGTGTGGCGGCACAAAGAAAACCATAGGTGTGATCACAGGTGTTTGTTTTTGTTAAACCGCTCTTGGCTGCGAGCACAAATCCCCCGCACGTTTCACACTTCAGGCAACATGCGTTGCTTTATTGTCTCGATACGGTTTCACCTAAAAACACCAGGACCTTAAGAGAAACTGTGCTGCGTGGAGCTTCTGACATCTGTAAATTAGCAGAGGTGACCTGAGTAACTTTTCTCCTGGTTCCACCGCAAGTATTAATAAAAAAACTGCGTAAAAGACAACGTAAATAAAACCGAGGATAACACAACACCCAGGAAAAGCAAACACGGAAACACACACACAGACAAACACACACCTTGGAAAAATAGTGTTTTGGTTCCTTACCTTGATTATTTAGTTCAAGTTACTTTTTCCTATGTGCATAGTATAATTGTACACGATTTACATCATTATTCAGAATGTTGTTTTATTAAGTTTCAGTCTTTCATACCCCAAAGCCACCTTCACTCAAAGAAAAATTTAAGCAAATTGTTATGCCATATTTTTGCATGGCATTAAATTCAATTAAATTTGAAGCAATTTATAGCTTTTGCAGCGAAATCCCGGTGATAACTGAATTGCTCAAGGTAAAAAGAAAACTGTAGGGTTTGAATGCATACACTACTCACACATTTGACCCACAGAGAATATAAACAAAAATTTATTTGAAATATTTATAAAACACAGCTGCATAATTCATAAACTCTGTTTTCACTTCTAAGCCACAAACTGCTGATTTCAACCGCTGTTTGTTTTTTCTGCTTTAAAGTGATAAAAAGAAATTGTTAACCCCTTCACCCGAGCTAATGGACAGCGGATAATCCACCACCTAATTTAATGCTCATACTCAAAGTTAAGCACAATTTTACAGAAAGGATTGAGTTCCCAAAGTCAAGAATTACATAAAAATTGCCCGAACAGTTGAATTGACCAAAGTCAGACAACAATTTTTATTGTTTTATGGTTAAATTTTATTATTATCGTTTTATTGCTTTGACTTTGTGAATGAGGAGGACCTCGATGAACATGTTAAATTGGACCTATTGGAGTAACACCCTCTCCAGCCATGGGGGGGGGGGGGGGGTACTCAATGGCACTATAAATAATGTCCACCATCAACACACCTGGAACCAATGATNGGGGGGGGGGGGGGGGGGGGGTACTCAATGGCACTATAAATAATGTCCACCATCAACACACCTGGAACCAATGATTGTGGACATTATAAAAGTAGACAGGGACTGGGAGAAGGTTGTGGCTTCTTCAGCTCCCTGTGAGAGATTGCTGGAGTGAAGACTACTGTTTAGTGATCCCGGTTCCCATGTGCCTCCTGCTTCTCATCTTGCCTTGTCTGGAAGTCTCTGCATCCCCCAGTCCAAGCCTCCCTGCGTCTGAGCTCCCGTGGATCACTGCTGTTCCGATCTCTGACTCTGCTCATGAGACGTGTATTTGCCGTTAACATGGAGTCATGGACTTGTCGTTGTCGCATCTGTGTAAATCGACCGCTGTGCTAAATAAAGTTTTTAGTTTTGTTTAGAATTTAAAGTAATCTAAAAACCTGGACTCTTTTATCCAATTTGTTAGCAGTTTTCAGTGTCTGCATTTTGAAATCTTGCACCGGTGATTTAAATTTGAACTCCATTCTTACATAGCGCTATATTTTATGGCCGTTCCACCTGTACGCGATGCGTTATTATGTGGATTCTAAGACTTTGACCCCCGAACACCGCGTATTACCAGTGCTCCACTGTACTCTTGGTTTCTGACGTTTATTGACCCTCGGTTGTAGACTTGCCAACTAATCTTCCAAGTCAACTCACAGCCTTCCTGGCTGAGCCCTTGGGATGATCCCTGGCCAAGTGGCTCGTGGGTGCTGCAAATGCCGGATGTAAAGTGGCACTCAACTCCACAAAGACAGGTCGCAAACTCTCCAGCATCTGTTTTCCTGCAAACTTGGATGTGCCGCCTGCTGTTTTAATGAAACCCACTCTGTTCTCGGCCTGTTTTTGGGGAGCCGGCCACAAAGATGACACGTCCTTGCATCAGAAAAACAGTGAGCATCAATAATGAGAACAACAGCAAGTTGTACACATCCAAAAATACACAAAGCTTGATTACAAAAACAATGAATTCATTAGCAGATTTATGGACCATCTGGGACTGAGTCAGGCCTGAAATGACCCTTGTTGGCAAAGGTGGGGTTGCACTGAGTGACCACAAGAGTGGGAGTATCAAGGCCTGTTAATGTTGGTGTTGTGTTAGCACTGACTGTCACTGAGTGGGGTCAAGGAAACCAGTCTACAGTGTTTAATAGGAGGTGTATGGAGAGGTGTCATTTCGACACGCACGCACACAAACACGCAGGTTTCTTGGTGTTTTAAATATCAAGGACAGCTGTGATTTATATGATAATACGGAACTGCAAGGTTTATGCATTAATGCATGAGGTTGGCACCGTCTCTGGTGCCCTGCTTGGGGCGTCCCCAAAGCAATTAAAAAAAACGCATTTTCAAGATCATTTCAAGACTGTTTGTGTGAGTTTGCATCAGCAGATGTACTGCTGCACACTTGTTGCACACCAGTGCTGGAGCAAATGCGTTCACAGCGGTCACCACGACGTCTGGCTGCGCGTCGTTCTCCACCTTTAAAGAATACAGGAAAACAGTTTTTTTATTTTTTATGGTTTCAGCCTTACGATACAGTTGCATATAGTGACACATTTTGTCCGAGTTTTTAAAAAAACCACAGAAGATAACACGACCAAGGATTTACAGAGTATCGCACTTATATTTATTTAATATAATTTATATTAAACAATATAAAGTTGATACTCCATGCATAGTTTCAGAGGTACTTTGATTCTGACATTTCATAACATGTAGTGCTCTTAGCTCGCAAGTAGATGTTCACTAAATTTAAAAATGGCATAATTTACAATTAAGTGGAGCAAAAGATTTCTTTTTCTTTCTGTTTCAGCCGTGACTTCAAGTTTTGCAGTACAGGTACGATGTACAACGCAGTTGTGATCGTGATTAATGCAAAATGCTGTAACTGGCAATAAAAAAAAGGAGTCAAGATCATTAAAAACTGCATTAAAAGAAGGTAAAAACCTCTATTAGGGTGAAATTCAAACCATTAGCAGTGAACTTGGTGTTTTATAACAGGACTGTATATTGAAACGAAGCTGCTCAGTCTAACAAACAAAGCCCTGCCTTTGATCTTATTGCTGCAAATCACAGTGTAAGATACAAGACTGGGTCTGAATAGGGCAATTATGTATGGGGTCCTTGGTTTTGATAGCTTTGCAGAACTGTTGTTATTACCAATATTCAGGCTGCAAACCCTATAATTATCTCAAATAGCTCAACAATACACTCAGAGCATAAATAGCAATGCTGGCAAAACACAACAGAAATTTTATCTCTCCGTGACAGACACCAAGCATCCATCCAAACACACCACCAGGCGACTACAGTAACACTTCGCATAACGCTGCCCTGTTTAGCGCCGTTTCATTACGGTTTTCCACATCACACAACTCCAACGCTTAACATAACAATCCTCATTCTTGCTTCTCTCCAGGGTCTGTGCCCCACGCTCTGGCCCCTTCCCTGTAGGGATAGGACATGCTCTTTACTTTTTTCCTGCATGGCACTTTTTGTTTTCAGGGCTTGCTGTACACAACTTATGGGTGTGCGCTCTCACGTGCGCGTCCCTCTCGAGCCATTCTGGATAGACAGACATCTTATGTGTGTGTGCACATGTCCGAGTTGTGTGCATCTGTGCGTCAGCACATTTCTGGCACCTATCTAGTACGATACGATGTTAAAATGACGCCATTAATCGCTGGTTCGGTTAGTTCTCTGTTAAAGAAAATTTACATGGAGTGGATGCAAAACAAATATTTTCTTTATTGTAAGTTCAGTTCAGTAGCAGTGCACACGACATGTTGGGGGAGCGAATCCGGTGGTCTCTCCAAACAAAGAAAAGGGGTCACCTAAACAGACATATAGGTATGGATGGAGTTAACAGTTTTATGAATGGAAAGGTTCTGGTAGCGAGATAGACGATGAATGTTCGACCACCAACGTGTTTGCATTGTGGTTTAGGATGAGGTGAACGTATCAGGGTTAAATGAGGTTAGGAGGCTAGAGATGGTAAGGGAAGGTTAAAGAGGACAACTTGCAATGCAGTTTCAGTGCAACTTGCTTAAAATTCATTCACAGCTCCACTTTTTAGGAACATATCCCAAGTGCAAACAGGTCTTTCTGTACTTCTAACTTTGGAAGCAAATTAACAAGCATCGTTTTACCCCACCAGTTTTCAAGTGGCTATATTTACTATATTTGTAAGGATAGGTTGGCTTTCAGCTGTTTCAATATTGCCCACATTTGCACACATAGAGGTTCATCCTGTGGCAAAACTCCTCATGTTCAGGGTTTCCTTTAGGAAGGTATGAGGATTTTGAAACTGCAATCGGTGCGTCTTCTAATACCCCGGTGGCGTCTTGGCTGCCAACATAATTCGTATAAGACAAAAAACTTTTTTCCGTCTTACTTGCAGCTAACACATGAATATGTTCGTAAGTAACTCGAATATATTTTAATCATTTATTTTACAAAAAATCTATATGGAAATGTCCTGAAAAAACATTTTGCGTACTCAACGTAACAAATTGCAGACCCACGTGGAATAAAACAAATCGCTACGTGGTAGATTTCATGTAGCTAACTTTGGTGCAGTTTGAAATAAATTAAATAAAAGTTGTGTCTGTAGGATCTTTAACACAGAACTCATTGAAAAACTTGGTCCTGCTTTCTTAGGTCGACATTTCAGAGCTGAGTGGGGGAGCGGTAATGCCATTAAGACAGAATGGTGAGCTGGCAAGCCTCGAACCCGAGACCTGCTGCTTTGACCTTCAGAGCAGTTTGAACAAGGTGCCAAGAGCCTTTAAACACACAAAAAACCACAGAGCCAGCATGTCTCCATGTCTGGTGACATTTATAGCGAGTGACTGGCAGGTGGGTGTGGAGCTGCCAGTCACACTGAAAGGAGCAGAGAGAACAACTCCCTCGAGCCAGCAGTTTCACAGAACTGTTTGTGTGTTTGTTTGTATTAATTACAAAAATTACGTGTGCAACTGTAGGAAAAAAAAATCAAGATGATTTGCATATCCAGATGTAATCTTGCACACCTGCGCAACTGCAATATAGGCATGCAAATGTGTTCACAAAGGTCACAGAGGCATCTGTATTAAGGACCTGATTCTGTGCATAAGCATCGTGACATTTTCAAGTCATAATAACAAATCCCTGCCAGAAAATTTGCAAACTCAGTATGAATAATGAAATACACACAAATGTTTTTTTTAGATACATGTGAGGTATTTGCAGGTCCTCCATTATCACTGGTAAGCAATGACACCTCACTCGACAAATGAATAATTGTAGCGTTTCTTTTTTTTTTTTACAACTATTGCCTCGACCTCTTGCATCTATTGTTAAAAACACACACACACACACACACACACACACACACACTATGGTGTTAGGTTGTCAGCATTCCAACACACTTTACCCCCCCTTAGACAAGGTTTTCTGCAAACTGAAATCACTCGAATTAATTAAGCACCAATTTGGCAACGTTTAACTAGTTAATAATAAATGAGCCCCACGTATCCCCCCCACCCCCCCACCCCCCCGTCGGATGGGGATTAAGCTGAGTGGCTGTGTGGCGCCGTGCGTGGGCTGTAATACCTCCAGGGGTGTCCGGTGTCCCCGCTGTCTCCGAGTTTCTCTCTCCTTCTAGGTTTAGTCTGTTCTGTTGCAACCAGCCTTTCATTCACCTGCCTGCCTGAAGCGTTAGGTTATACTGCCCACCATCAGATTGATGGGTTTACTATTGCAGGCGTCTGAGTACAACCGGCCGACCGGAAAGCGGTGTGCTGCGGAGACACCACGGGGATGTCGGGCGAAAGTAAACTGCGGGAAGGTGGTCTCTGAAAATCTGTGCGACCAGCTCAAGGATTGTCCAGCATCTGATGGCATCTTCTCATACGCCCTGATGTTTCGCTGCCGTTTTCCATCAATCCCCGAAAAAAGCTTCACAACTTTGTGCTGTTATTTTGAAACACGATTAATCCATTCTCCCATCTGTCCCAATACTGTGTCCACAGCCTGTCTGCGAAGCTTGGAAGGAAACAATGTCGATTTCAAACAAACAAACAAACAAAGTCTATAGATATGTAACATGATTTCCGGTTGTTAGTGCATTACTTGCATATGAGAGCTCACTATTAAAGGACAGGAAAGGGGGTTTTTGAAAGTCATTTGAAGTGACAAAGAGTAAGAAAGATTAGAGAAAGGTAAGGAAAACAGAAATGGGATGGAATAAACTGCTGTGGCTGTTACTAGACAGGGGGTGGATGACGATGACAGGGAACAAGCTGTGCTCCATCGAACCCTCAGAAACCCCCAGCAGTTACTGCTGGCAGAGCAGGAGGGATGGCTAGTTGGGAAGTGGAACTGTGGAGTCCTTGCCTGGTTTCAGGTAACTACACAGCTTAAGAAAAAAGGTTTGGCATAAGTAAGTAAACCTGCAGACTGGGATGCAACCACATCATGACCCATTTAAAATGTTACACAAGGAACGTTTAGGGTGGTTTACCCATTTAAAGAGGGTCTTTTTACTTTCAGTTCAGTGTTCAATCGCTCAGATTGCAAGGTAGTAGGTCGAACCCCAACACTGTCTGCTGCATTCTTCTTTTATACAATTTTAGCCGTTATAATATTAATACGGGTGAATACTGTAGTGGACCAGTTCCAATGAAGCAGTTTCTTCAAGGCATTATGGTATCTGAGCTAGACCCCTTCAGGTGGTTTCCTCCAGTTTGTTTACTGGAATATAAGCAATCCATTTGTAGGTTCAGTGGTTTGAGTTGGATCCTTCTGATTTGGCTTAGAGACAGGTTGGAGATGGGCTTCATGATTAGATTAGGTCTTCTCCCAGTCGTCCCCTAAGGGAGCATAATGACCTGAAAAACATTTTGGGGGGCCAATCACTGCCATCAGTCACCTGGCCCTCCTGAGGTGACCCATCAGAAGACGGATGCCTGTAGCGTTTGTCAGGCAGACATGTTTGACCGGTGGGGCCCACAATTTTCCACCCAGGAAGCCACAGTGACATCCTCAGATCAAACCTCAGATTGGGCTGGTGACAAAAGCAACACAAGAAACAGAGTTGTTCTGAGGGGACGCTTTCCTATTGTTCTTGCATTTTTTTCTGTGTGTTATCGGTCATTTTTTTACATTTATTCATTTAACGGGTGCCTTTTGTTTCAAAGCAGCTTACAATGAATATCACAGTGCTTTGCAGAACTATTCAAACCTCTTGAAAGTTTTCAAAACTGCCTGGGTTATAGGCTATATTTTTGTGCATTTTTTCGAGTCAGTATTTTTCATTGTGAACTCGTACGCTCCAACACTACATTTTCACAGCCGAAATGTGTGATTTGTCCAGAGATATTTTTAAAGAAAATGTTTTGTAAAGCTAAATTTAATAGTGATGTTTCTTGAAAGAGGAGGAGGAGGAATTCTTGGTGTGCATCCCTTTATGCCCCTGAGGCTAAGTCCTCATCGTTTTACACTATGCATACATTTGGCTCATATTAACATGGTAAAATAGTTTTTTATTGATCGACACGGAAAAGCAATAGAGAGAAAGCATCATCAAACAGCATCCATGGTCTAAGGAGCCCTAATAGTGTTGATCAAAGGTGAAGTGGGGAGGAGAATCAATAAAAAATGTTCACGTAATGTGGTGGGTTTGACTGATGCATTATGCTGGAAAACATTGCCAGTCATTCTCTTTTGAAATGAGTAACTCTTCAGGAGCAATATCACAAGGACACAAGACCTGAATAATAATGGCCTTTCCGAGGTTGTAATCCAAAGGGAACCCGGGCAATCTGGCCCCGTCTGGTTTGTCAGACGCAGGGGCGGACAGATAGGCAACCGGGTGATCGATGCCCACCAGTCTGGGCCAGACCCTCCCGCTGCATAACCCACAACCAGACACACAGAAACAAGTGCTATCAATGCAAGAAAACAAACTCACTTCTCACAAATTTTTTCCACCAAACCAACCCTTTATGAAACCGGCTCCACCAGCAGGGTGGGGGGGGGGGTGGAACTGTCATTATTTCAAAAAAAGAAAAAAAAAAAACGGTCACAAAACTCGATGCTGTGGCAACGCTGGCTNGGGGGGGGGGGGGGGGGGGGGGGGGGGGGGGGGGGGGGGTGGAACTGTCATTATTTCAAAAAAAGAAAAAAAAAAAACGGTCACAAAACTCGATGCTGTGGCAACGCTGGCTGTGTCAGGTTCAGTGGGCGGACTTTCCTTCTTCTTTCCCGTGATAAAACATCACATCAGAATGTAAGAACAACACAAGAGAGCCAACAAAGCAACATACGAAACACAAAACGGAAAAAAAAAACAAAATTTACACTCAAAACGCAAGGCTCGTGGACGTGAGCCAACACAACAGAACTTTACTTCTTTTCTCTGGCTGCCCCTCGGAACATGAGCTTTCGCAGACTCCATCACTGGATGACAGCCTGTAAATGGACTTGCTATCCCATTAACACCCTCTGCCGACATGTGGCTTCCAGTCTTGCGCACCGGGTGCCGCAAAGGCACTTTCATTCATGGCAATGAAAGCACCGATACATTTTATTGTAACAAAAGGCGTTTTAATCTGGCTTTTAAATGTCATGTTTATAACATATAGTAAACAATACTACTGAGAGCAAACTCATATACCGTAATCGCCTGCAGACACTCAAACACCCTCTGCTTCTTTCACGCAGAACATTTGCTTTGGTGGTCGACGTGTGTTCGCGCAAGGGCTGATTTCATTTGGAGGGGATCTCTCTGTTGTTACGGTGGGCCTTTGCGCTGATGCCCCGATGCGGAGAAGAGGAGGGGGAGAGAATCGGGGCCCAAATCGGGTGCAGCAGGACCCTGCATCTCCCCGACAAGCTTGGCTGCTTATCTGCCTCCCGGAGGCGGCACTGGAGCTATGCAGGCGAGATCTGCTGTGGGTTAGTTGTGAGAGGGTTTCCATAGTCAACAATCCACTCCCTGGTTTGCAAGGGCCTGAGAGGAAGAGAAGTACACACACACACACACACACACACACAGTGCCCTCCAGCCATAACACGAGCGTACTGAGATAATGCAGGTTGAAGCTGTCCAATGAAGAACTCCCTAATAAGAAATGGCTCTGTTTCAGCATGATAGCTGTGGACATCCAGCACTCGTCCAGCTCTCAGCAGCGAAGAAGGGGGTTCGAACAATTGTCGCATCACATGGCGAACAAAGGCGTGCTGAGGCAGGTGGCCATGGAGAAAAATGGCCACAGCCGAGGTCTGTCTTGCCACCATGTTTGCTGGTTGGGTCTGGTGCAGAGCTGTAGTTGAGGAGGATGGGTAGGGGGTGGGATGAAAGTTTTTGCATTGTTGTCTTCTGCTCTTCTTACTTTTCTTTTGCATCCTGTATCCTTTCACCTTTTTTGAATCATGCTGCTCCTCCCCTGGCTGCATGTTTCCATGCTGTTTGGGCCTCTGTGAGTGTTTTCCAGGATTCTTGGTTGATTTCAAGGCATCTGAAGGAGGTTTTCTTCTATTGCCATAGAAGACACACACACACACACACACACACGCATAAACACACACACGCAAGTGAATCCTATCATTTTGTGGATTTTACAACAATTACCACTTTGCTGCACTGAAGAATTCTTGAGTGAATTAATATGCAAGTGCATGACCAACAAAATATGCAAAATATGACAAGTATAAGAATTTAACAAAAGCATTATGTTTTGTAAGGACATCCCCACATTTATTTTTTGGGAGGGCAGCATGGTGGCACTTGGGCTGTTTGTGTATGGGTTTGAGTGAGATTTTGTCTTTGTGGAATTTGGATGTTACCCTTGCATAGGGGGCCCTCTGGGTACACTGGTTTCCTCCCACAGTCCAAAGACGGGTTAACTGGTCACTGTGATTTGAGGATAATGTGAAGGTTTACAGAATTTGTGAATACACTTCGACTGGCGTCCCGTCCAAGATATAGTTTCTCATTCAAGATGTACCTTCTTAGCCCAGTGACCCCAGGATAAACCCCCGGACCGTGATGACCCTGACCAGGTTGAAGCAGCTACTGATAACGGATCAATTTCTTTTTTGAGGTTCACAATTGTTTACAAATTTCCAAAAATGTCCCTGTGCCAACTCTGCTGGTTGTGCGACAAGAGGAGACACAAATGCCAGCTTTCTTCACAATGATTTATTTTGGACCTCATAAGCCGAGGAAAACAGCGGTCAAGACGGGTCTTTGCTTCTCGATCTCTCACTCTGGAGAAAATCCACTTACTACTGTATGTACAGCAAGGGCTTAATAAATGGGGGGTGTCATGGCAACCATGTGTTTGGGTTGGCATGGTGCCCAGGGGTGTGTTGTGTCCTGGTGTGTGACAGCTCCTGGCATGTGTTTGTACTGTGATTGTCAGGTCCCTATGTGTGCTCTGTCTGGTGTCTCCCTGTGTGCCACAGATTCCTCAATGCATGTTATAAAAAGTCATAATTAAATATATACTTACTTTTTGCATTACACACACTTTACACGGGTAATTTACCTTTCTCTCCCAGCGCCAAGGCTGTTTAAAGCAAGCTGGCATTTGTACACACACTGGGGTCTCTTGAGATCAGAGTTGGAGATTCCTGGTTCCCCGCATCACCACCAAATTGTCCCCTGCTGAGTCTGGATAGTCCCAAGCAAAAATCACCCAACGATCATCTTTGAGACCGACAGCGTTTAGGTTTTTCACTGCCCTTCGATTTAACCAGTAACTGAAACAATGCTGCTTTTAAATTGCTTTTAAAATAATGACGTCATTGAAGCAACTGAAAGGGTGTCTAAAAACTGCAGGTTTGGCTTTATTTGTTGTTCCACCTACCGGGCAAAGATGTGCCATCCACGAGTGTTGGAGACTCCTAACTGAGGCTCGACCGCCTCCAGACTTTCGCATCCTGAACCAGAGAAATATCTTCTGAGTAAGCAAATGAATGCAGTACTTGACCCCTGACAGGGTACGCAATACAAACGGAACCGACACATCTCAATGAATGGATTCAAAGAAACAGAAAGTTGAAGGTGGCTTGGAAAGGATGGCATAACCTGAAACCGAGTGGGGTTAAGGTACCGTAAACAATTGTGGGGAAGAACTGTGGAACAAAAAATTTTCTTGGGAAAAATATAAAGAGAGACACATTTGTAAGCTGATCCCAGCATATTAGAACCACACTGCTGCACTGCAGGTCTGTATGATACTGATATTCAAGTGATTATGGGGTAAACTGTTCCTATTCTAGCCTGCGGTGGTGTTCTGGCCCTGGTCTCTACTGGTGACCTGATGCTGGTCTATGCTGGGGTATCTCAGTTGACCAGCAGATCTGCACAGAATAGTTATACAAGCATAGTGCTTGTCAACTGACTATGCACTCATTTACGGTATTAATTTTTTTCCATTTAGTTTAACACTGAAACATACAGCACACAGTAGGCTGTTTTGTGTTTATGTCTGCTGCATGCTGAGGGACTAATGGTTGAGTCTCTTTCTCAAAGGGAAGGGTGGGGAAATGGAGGGAAAATAGAGAGTGTGCCTTTGTCCAAACTGACAGGAACTTCTGTGCCTCCTGTTGTCTGTTCCTCAGCACTGACAATGTGAGTCTGACCAGAAAGTTGTGGTGGCCATTAAAATCACTGAAATGGAAAAAAAAAATCTGAACTTCTTCCTCTTTTTGCCGTTACATAAAGCACACGCGACCCCAGGAACACACAAATAAAGTCGGCTGAAAAACCTTACGCCTGTAATACCGAAACTTATGTTAACATAGATTGTTGTATGTTAACAAGCTGGATTCTGAACCTTTCATGAAAAAGGCAGTTAAATAAAAGCACCGGGACTCCGGTCAGTCCTGCCGTGGCACCGCGAAAGCCCAGTGGATCGGTGGACCGGAACTCGTACTAACATCACCGTGAGCCTTTCGGCTTGTCAAACCACAATTCCTACCTTGCCCAGTTTGGCACAGCAAGACTCCAGTTGAGAAAAACAAAGAATAAAACCCACATCTAGGGTATATAAGGCTCATGTGTACTTTTCATATGATAGAAATGTATGGCAAATGGAAGTAATTAAAAGAACATTAAAAGTAAAAGTATATAAAAGTATATTATATAAAAGTAATTAAAAGTTTTTAAAGAATAGTCTTTTATTGCTGCTAACAGTGGTCTAGTATTACTGTCTACAGTTAATGAGGCACTTTTTAATGCCAGTGAATTCAGACTTGGAGAGATAGAGGGAAAGCGAAGAGGAGGGGGCTGTGCAATAAAAAGTAGGGTTTCACTCGGCGAAGCGTGTTACACCTGTGCCGATCACTTCCTGGGCGAACCTGCGGCGGACCTGTCAAGTCGGGAGAGATGAAACAGATTCTGGGCAAGAGGGACATCAGAGGAAGGGAAGTGGAGGATGAATACAGGTGCACAGAACACGGCAGCGAGGCCCGATCACATGCCCTTTGCAGACCTGTTTGATGCTCTGTAGGACCCGTGTGTGGGAACCCCTGGGCTACTGATCTCCATTGCTCTAAACCACCACCTCCCTCAACTGCTCCACAAAATGCTAAGACTGTCACGGATCCTGTCCTTTCAAAGGCACCGTCTATTCTTGGGAGAGATTGGAAATGTAGCCCTACCGCTGCTATTGCACTCTACACACAGATCTCTTAGACCTTGGAGAAAAAAGGGGGAAAGACCTCGGATCGATCCGCAAGGTCTGAGACTGTGGTCACAGGGCTGCTGCCATCTTTAGATCCCCTTTCACTCCATTGTTGCAACACCCCTAGACCGCCCAGGTAGGCCGCACATTTGGCACGGGAGGATTCCACCGAGTTTGCACCATTTTCCCTTTTTTTTCTTTCTTTTCAAGGGCGGCTGTCGGAATATCAATTTTCTGGACACGTGGGATTGCTTTGGAGGGCTGCTGTTAGAAAGGTGGTGTGCAAAGACCTGTGAAGCGTTAACCCCCGGGTCCGTTCCCTGCAGGTCTGAACAGAGGGAAAATTATGTCGAGTGGAATATCGGCTTTGCTTCCTACAAGCAGATCAAAGCAGAGGGTCTCTCTGACGCTGCCAGATTCAAGCCATCAAATATTAAAGCTTCAGATGAAATAACTCCAAAGTTATGCTGCAGCACAATATGGGCAGTGGCACCAGAGACCGCTCTTGTGGTCCGATGGCATCAGCAAAATTCATGCAATGTACAGTCAAGCATGGCCTGTTTTGCTGCAATCTATAGCAAATTTTCTCCCCTTCAATAGCTCATAACTGCTTTGTGAACATGCAGCAGATACTTCGAACAACACCTGCAAGAAATAAACAGAAGAATGCTTTAAGTTCAATAGACACGTTCGCTAGGGTCTCCGAAGTGCTTCAGTGTTGTGATGTTTTTCTAATTTTGTATTTACAGACAACGTTTTGTTAATAAGGGCTATTTTGGACATTTACAAAGACTTTATGCAGCACATGTATAATAGAGGACCGCCCTTGATCAACGAGAATTCTTGTTGTTATAATGTATTATTTATTACTAATTTTGCATAAAGTTATGCTTATAAATTATTAACACGAATTTCTGTTTTCGCCATCTTTGTCTCCTCCTGACCAAGGAGGATTTGCTAGCACTGCAAGACTAATGAATTTATCACTATACTATTATTTGATTCTGTAGCTTTTGCTTCCATTCAAAATGACGTACAACTGCCAGCTTTTGGAGATCGATAGTTGACTGGAGTAATTTAAGTGAAGAGTTTTACTCCAGGTTACTACACCTTGAAGCCCTGTGTCGTCTTATAGTGGTGCCCTTAAAATGACACAGCTGACTTGTCACCACTCTGGACACTGGTGAATGCAAATTTATGACAGGGTCACATCACAGAACAAACCCAGTCTCCACACTACGTGGACAAGTTTGTGAGAAGGACAGGGTGGGCGACAAAGTACAGCAGTGCAGTGCTCAACGCTGCGCCGTCTCTGAAAGGATGTAAAGAGATGAATTAGGACTAGAGAACAGCAGTTCCTCTGCTTCATACGGAAAGGTCAAAGCCCCTCAGAGCTCATTCCGTTGAGCAAATACGCTGCATGCAGAGATCCCCAACTCCCCACTGCACAAAGGGATTTCAGAGAGCTTCTTTGTCCCGGGCGGTGAGGAGGAGCCCACCTGCTGGAAACATATCTAGTTCTATTTCAACTTTAATTGGCTGGGACATGTCCTCTGTTCATGACCCCGGCAACTCCTCTGGTCCATGCGGGGGCTGCGAGCCTCACAATGACGTCGCTGTTGATCGGCTGGATCCTGCCTTTGCGACTGCCACAAATGAGGCCTCCACGCTGAACAAAGCCAGCTGTATACTGCTTTACCCTTTTTGGGGTGCTCAGGAGGAGGCGGCGAAGGGGGAGTTGTTTCGTGTGTCCGTGCCATGCAGAACTTCTTACGCTACAGTTCAAGCAGGTCGAGGAAATGCCATTTCAGAAGAAGCCAGATGGCACGAAAGAGCATTATCTATTATTTACTGTGGCTTTGTAGGGTGGAGATACAGAGCAATGCTGACCAGGGCATGTTTCATTGGAATCCTGCCTGGGACCTGCTTTTATTGTTACAGGCTACAATTTGTTATCAGGTCAGAGGGCATAACAATGACTTCCCAAGCAGATGTAAACACAATTTCATCATAAGAGTTTTCTGTAGTGCTACGGATATTTAGAAAAAGCCAATGTGCCTATGTGTTATTTAATAACTGAGCTTTAAGGTATCAAACCATGTATCTATGTATCCATCCATCCTTCCCTCCATTACTCATGATCACTTATCCAGAGGAGATTTGGGGTGGTATGGGGCCTGTCTTCATATGAATAGGCTGTGACTCAGCACATAACCTGGATGGAACAGCAGTTCAGTGCAGCACAATCACTCACATTCATTCACTCACTCACACATACACACACAATGAGCAGTTTAGAGTCACATGTTCACCTGAAACATGTCTTTGAACAGTTTGAGGAAACCAGACCATCCAGAGGAAGCCCAGGTGAATACGAAAAGAACGTCCAAACTCTACATAGACTGAGCTGGATTAGAACCCATGCTAGAATCCACAGCTCAGAAGCTGTCAGGTACTAGCAATATCCACTGTGTCACCATACTGTTTCAGTTATAACTACATATTTCAGGCAAAACTGAACCAATAACATTATAGCAGTTTGATTATACTGACTACTATAATACCGACTACTGAGACTAATAAGCTTGATAACATCAATTTTTGTGTTGACACTTCTGTGCCGACAAATAAAGTCCATTGCATGGGTCATAAAAGACTTGAAACATGCAGTAGGAGGCCTTCGGATCAGATCTGCTGAAGAATTTACAGTAGGAAAAAGGCTCTTTGGGATGGTAAGTCTGGCTACAGGCATCAACTGGAGTAAAAGCAACTTGAAGGAGGTATACAAAGGCATGGGAAAGCTCACGGGCCACAAATAGGCTGCAAAAGAGGCCATAAAGGGAACTGTGGATGGAGTGAATGAGATAAATGGGTTCCTCAGTAGTTTTGATCCTGCAATCATCTACACCCACCACAAAGCTCATTCCCACCTGTAGAACGCTGGCAGCAGTGTGAGGGTCATGTTTTTTTTACTTCTCCAGTGTCTCCAACACTATCAGAAGCTCATCAGAATGACCGTGGATGCACCATTGGTGTCCTAAATCCCGGACTATCTCACAAACAGACCTCAGTTTATCAGGCTTTGGGATGGTGTCTCTGACATGGTGGTGAGCAACACACGTGCATCCCGATTCAACAGCATGAGGAAGAAGCTACAGTCCGTCATGGACATTGGCTTACATCCCCTAAATGGAGTGGTTGCCATGAGATCTTTTAGCCACTGGGTTATTGAACTTGGGTGCACTAATAGGCACTTCTAGGGTGGACCTTCTTACCAACAGTGATCCATCTCCATAATGCCACACAAAGACCTGTCCACTAATATATCAAATTTACAACTTTCTTTTATTGATTGAGTGATCAATTGATTGGTATGCGTATTGTATGCGTCTTGTGTTATATGTCCTGCCTGTTCAGCTGCTGTATACAGAATTTCTCTGTGGGGATCACTAATGCCCTGTCGTATTCTATCCTATCTTTATACTCACCAGAGGCATATATTGTGTATCTATAAAGACAATCTACATAAAATGTTAGTGATCTTTAATACCGGTTCCACAGGACACACGGAACAACAGAAGAGGAAATAAGATCTTTACACCATGGTGTATCACCTTATCCAACGCTATCTCACAAGTCTTTAGATCCTCACCGTCCAGCTCCCTTCACATTCCCGCAAATCAATTTTTGCTAAGAGGGACTGTTGCATCTTTAATGTGGCCCTGACTGCCCACGTGAGCATTTTTAAGGATGGATTTTCTGCCAGTTTTCCAGTCAGGCTGCTGGTGGACTCGGGGGGGAAATTGGTTTCTACAACACTCTGGGGGAATCTCACACTATTGGACTACAGTGTGCTGAGTTTTGTTAGACTTACGGTCACCAAGTGCCCCTTTCATAAACTACTGGCAAACTGTTACTTGTGAGCCTACGAAAGGACAATCATGCCTGAATTTTTCCTGTGTTTAAATTTGTCCATCCCCAGAGATTATTTTCTCTGCTCTTACTATTGATACTAATACTGGTAATGAGTTACTGACTAACGCTAACAGGGAAAACTGCGTAACTCACCCAGATATCCATGTAGAAATAAGTCCATGCTATAACACCCATTATCAGATGGACACCCGTGGTATTACTGAAATTGATCCCTGACAGGAAGCTCCTGTCTGCTTATTGCTTTCTGCCTCTATACCACCAACTTCCCCCACTCTTATCTTACTTCTCAACGTATCAGACAAAAATATTGGACGGCCATTTCTAGCTGGGCTGCACTGGAGCTTTTGGAAAGAGTTCAGATCTGACCTTGGATGCTACGTGAAAGATTTAGCTAATGGGAGCTACACAAGAGGCTTTTAAATATGCCTGATTTATTTACTTATTCATTAAAAACTTTGCTGCTGTAGAATAGGTGGAAGCCCTTGCGGGTCTTTAAATGTCGAATGAATGAATTACCTTTGTTGCAAGCAATCTCATTTATGGTAACTCACCCCACCTGGGTGCCATTTTCCACCCCACTCGAAACAAAACCAACCAATAAGAAGGCTCACGCTACATAAGGCTGGATTGATCCAGTCACTTAAGCAGGTGATTCATAGCCATATCTATGGGATTGCTCTTGGCAAGCAAGACCTGGAGAAGGCTTTCTGCAAGCTCAGGCTAGAAGGAGAAACTTCACTGAATTTTGAGATGATCTCTGTTGCGACCTAGAGCTGAGCTTCTTTGCCTCCGTTTGCATGCCAGCGTATCTCCTTGAACAGGTATGGGGTCTCAGGGCAAAAGATCTCTTCAGCTGCTCTGTTCAGTAAATTCAGTTTGATATGGAGAAATAGGCCAATTTATGTCTCTAAAATACTCCCACATAAAGCAGCAATAAGCTAAAACAAAGTGTGATGAGTAAAATATTGGCGTGTTTTCCAAAATGGTAATTTTAGGAACTCTAAAGTATGGTTAGTGCCACTGATTCAGTGCCAGCTTTGCAGTTCTCATGATGAAGCAGTTATAAAAAAGCATTATTGTTGTCTTCTTCCACATGATGTTGGACTGCGAAGAAACCTGCAGACCGGGAGAGCAAACAGATGCCAAATATGCGGTTAGAGCTAAAGATTCGGCACAGGCACCTTTTCTGCTGGTTTTGAGTGAAGTACTAAACCACAATTTCTAGTTGTATAAAGGAGAAAACATCCATTGTCATTAACTCCTTTATCCTTCTTAGGGTTGTAGGGGTTTGGTGGAATAAAAAAAGGAAAATACAATGACAAACTATTCCATAAAATTGCTGTGAGGGACTAAATTTTCCTTTCTTCCTTCTTGCCTCTGTGCTACCACAGCCATGCACCCCTGTGCCACAGTAATATAAACACCTTTAATAGCACGACTACACTTATGCAAATGCAGATTTTATTTTGTGAACAAATGAACACCATCTCATGTCAAACACTGCAATGCAAAGTTGTGTGGAGCCTCATTATCATGATTAAAATACCACTTGTTTTTATAATCAATTTTAAGTGACACTTTTGTCTAGGAACTGATTTTTTTTCATTAAAGTTAATTTGATCCCTTCGCAATGAGAATTTGCCTACTGAGGTAATTTCACGTAACAAATGAACCCGGTTTGGCGACGGATAGGATGTACTTAAAATTACTTTGAATAAAAATACAAGTATCACTTCTCTGGTTTTCCCCTGTTTGGGGAAGAAAGCGGTAGGAGACATCTGCAAACACAACCTCGCTGGTGTGTGAACAGCGTGAGCAAAGGGTGGGCCTCTGAAAAGGCAACCCCCCACGTTCACCAAAGCTCAAACACAGGGAAATGGCACGAACGCGGTGAGGAAGTTAAAACCGAGCAGGCCAGTATGTCAGCACTCCCAACAACAGAAGACGATACTAGTGTTTTTACATTAGCTGTATAGAGAATACTCAGCTGACACTGGGAAGCCAAATAGCAAGTGTTTGATTTTGTTATGATATCCCTTTTAAAGAAAAAAAAAAACCATTTCCCCCCTTCTCTGTGAAGCACACGATCACTGCGATTCATTCGGCAGCATCAAGGGTGAAATGCTTACCTTTTTCCTGGGCTCCACTCCGCCTTTGCATTAGTGGAGGTTTTAGTAATGCATGTAGGAATATCATATTAAAAAGGGGAATACAGCTCTTTACAGGAGCCCCTTTATGACCCTTTGAAGTGCTCAGCCAGGGAAATAGCCTTTGTTTGGGCCACTTACGCGCTGATGACCTTCGAAAGGGTTCCATCACGGCCCGTTCGGGCCTCTCCGGGCCATTGGCGATAGCACCTTTTTAAAGGAAGGCATTGCATGAGAACAAAGAGAATAGAAGCTGGCAGAAGGAGAGAGAAAGCAGAGGAGAGAAATGGAAATGAAATGCAGAAGAGGTGGAAGGAGGGCGAACGAGAGAGAGAGAGAGACAGATAGGTCAGTGGTGCTGCTGCTGAAGGCCCTGCAGGTAGAAAATTAAAGCAAACTTTTCACAGGCAAAACAATTGTTCTTAGTTTAAAAAAAATGATGCAACTGGATATATTCCTGTGCCCTTTCGTCAAAAGCAGTGATCTAGAAATATATTTTCTTAACCACATTAAAAAATGAGAAATGTGTGATGGTCATAGATGTGTAAACACAATCACTAAGACATTTGTATAGAAGCTGTGTAGATCCACAAACTGCTTAGAAGACCTAAAGGTGTAAATGGAACAACTCTGAACATTCAACTGCTTCACAGCAGGGAGTAGAATGGTAAGATGAATGGGTGAGGTGTTGAGTTACACGATCTGTAGGACTGTGAAGGTATTGCTTTGCAGATAACTAGAGGTCTGAACAGAACACATTATTGTTTGCGAGGAAACAGCAACATTTATTGATTTGTGCAAAGGAACTTGCAATGTTGATTTTGGTAGTTATATGCAATGGTTGACCCACCTATACTGTACTAGCTGTGTTACCTGGTGCTGACCGGGTCCAAAAGATGTAATGGCGGAAAGATGAGATGCAATAACCCATTATATAATCACCAAGTGTGCAGCACCGTGAGTGATTCCCGTATCATTTTATTAACGTTCACATTTTTCGTTCCTGCAAGTATAACGAAAAAAAATCCATCCATGTGTAGGAAGTAGTATGTGCAGTGTCCACCCTGTATGTGTGGGGTGTGAGAAAATTCATCAGAAGTACCTGAGAAGTACCTGTGTGCCAAATTTCAAATTTGGGGCTTGAAAAACAAAGCCGTGTATAAAGAACAAACAGAGATTAAGCTCTACAAGTATAGAGACTGTTGGATAATCTTCATTGTGTCAGTTTAGGATACGAACCCAAGTAGTAGGGTAGCAGGAGATGGGATTGGAACCAGGGCCTTTTTGATAGATCATTCACTTGGAAGGTGGTGGTACTAACTGTTATGTTATTTGTTTATCATACCAAACCCCAGTCTGTATCCTTTCACGTACAATTTTGGATCAAAAGGGTAACTGAAAATGAGTGACTAAATCTGTCCCGTTTTGAGAGAAAGTTAGCTGGTAATATTATACATTTGCAAGTGTAAAAGGTGATGTTCCAGGTAACACCTCACATATAGTACAAACTATCCTGCTGTCTTGGATTTAAATCCAAACTTTAATAGTTTCATTCAACCAGCAGGTAACACTGAGAGAAAGGGAGCCTGAGGGTGTGGGGTTCATGCCCAAGTAGAGATCCTGTTCTGGTGAACTTCAGCAAGTCAATGAATATGTTATCTCTTTGGAAATGATCCATCTGTATAAAACGGTTTAATTTGCTGGGGATGAAATAGCTGGGTAAAGAGGAAAAAACTGATCAGCTAGAGGTGAATGCTTTGTCATGGCTGAAAAACAGCTCCTTCAGTTTTTCCCTTCCTTTCCATTCCTCATTTCACTGTCCAGTCCCAGTGTTTTGGAATCTCCCACGTTGGTCAACTCCTGGTAGATGATAGTACTGCTATTACTTTCGGCTTTGGTATTATACATCGACCAGCCATGCCCCCCTCCCATCATGGCTTCGCCATGGGTTGGTCCACCACCCAGGCACATTTTTGCATTGGATGCCCCCTTGGAAGCACGGCGGCTCCCGACACGTGAGGTCAGGGTAAAGAATAGGCCTAGCATGTCGTCGCCAGATATTAAGACCCAGCTCTTGGCTTCGAAGGCACAGTGTCGTCTACGCAGAAAGATTTATTCTAAATGATCAAAACAATTAAGCAGTTTCTGGGCACGTGCAGAGAATTCCGTGTTTGAGGGCAGCATCCCTCCTGAAACCCTGGGAGGAGCTCCGATTCCTGATGCAGCTCGGCAGCCTGGTTTTTATCGACCCAAGGCCAGTTTATTATGAGTTACACTATGATTGATGACACACCACACACATGGCTGCTTCTGCGCCTCTTAAATACGGCACACAAGTCATTTGAGCGAACCTGCAGGTCGATCCCGACCTCGCGTATGAGATGATGGAGGGAAAAAAATATATGTAATTGCGAAGCGAGCCAGACGTCAATTTTCACACGTCTATATGAAACCGCAGATACCGGCGTCTCCTGTGTGGCAGCGGAGTAGGAACACGCGTATTCTCATCCCCTTGAAAACGGGCGCGCGAGTGGTCCTCAAACGGCACACAGCAGATCTTTCGTTACGAGTGAGGGAGCCACTATTCTGAAACCATTAGAAGAAAATGCCCCCCACACAGTCCCCAGCTGTGAATTTAAACCAGAGCAAAAAAAAAAAAAAAAAACAGGTGTCCAAATAACAAGGCATTTTAATCTTACAGCACTAGCAATGAAGTTCACATAATACCCATCCTGAATCTGCATAATTCCTGTTGGGGAGCCTATAAGGTGTGGATTTTCAGCTTCCTGTCACTTTCCTGCACTTCGGGACACAAAACAAGCAAGCCAGGTAATGGATGTTGGCCTCATAGCCAAAAAGAAGAAAAAAAAGCTCTTGTGTCAACCTAAATAAATCTGCAGCAAAACAGTTTGTAGAATAAAAAAAGTGCCTTTGGTCTCCAGTGAGAAAACACACGTTCATGTAAACAAGTGGAAACAATGACCACACAACTATGTACAGTTTGGACTTAATATCGATATTTAACAATAAGATTTTGACAGAATATAAACCGCTGCAACATTTTACCGCGCGGCTGCGTTTTTTGTGCTTTACTTCCGTATTAAAGCACATCATGACTTATTTCCGTTTAAGAGCGGGATAGTTTAGTGGAATTATTCATGCGAGCACCTTTGTTTCAGAAGTGGAACTCCCTTCTGGGACTTAAACCAGCAACCCTCCAGGCTGCAAGTCGTGTCCGGAGGTGCCACGTTTCCTGCGATGCGGTGAGAGATAATGTCAGCTAAACCTCACTGAAGGGGGGGGGGGGGAACAAGAGAAGGCGCTGTTGTGACGGCGTGCGCGGGGCTGTGGGGTCGCGCTGCACACTCCCCAGGGTGACACTGCAGTCGGGCCATTAAGGCTGAATTCTTGTGCCCCGAATTAATAATTAAAACAGAGATTAGTGACATTGAAGAGACCTTTGTGGTCCAGGATTGCTTTCCAGGCTCTAAACATAGTTCACAAAATCAAAAATGGTAGGGTTTGTTTTGTTTTTATCATTTAAAAGGTTAAAAACAGATTCTAAACAGAACAAATGCTGGATAATATTTGAGACACGTGCGGTTTTGCTGAATTGCAACTTTGCAATGCAGAATTTAATTTATAGCAAATGTTTGACTGGGGTGTGATGTGCATAACAATCATCCTGAAATATCATATCAATGACAAAGTGCAGTGGAAGCAGAAAGCTCTACCCTTATCGCTCGCCAGCTATCGCCCCCTTGGACTGTGGAGGAATAATAACAACCCGTAAATCGCAGCGTGACGGAACGTGCGGACCGAGGGGTGGCCGGCTGACCGCTTTCATCAGATAATCAATGCAGATGAATAAACAGTCAGTCACTCTTCAGCCCTAGAATAAGCTCTCCCACTCCTGTCCAGTTTCAAGCTGCATTGATTTGGTCCTCAACCACTCAGCCTCAGCGGTTCCCCATTGATATCTCTATACGGGCATTGTGGATGGTCAGTCCTTGCTCAGCTTGTGAGTGTGTGTGTGTGTGTGTTTGCTGCCTGCAAGTGCAATGTGTCTTTAAGAAAAATAAAGCCCAGGTAAATGGAGTCGGAGAGGAAAGGGAGGGGAGCCACTGCCGGATAATTACTTGGCATCATTCAGTGCTCAGGCAGGCGGCTCGGTGGGCGCCGGAGACGCGCAGCCCGTTTGGTTCTTCTCGTTCTGCCCTAACAATATGGTCCATCTTCATAAGCGCTGGGCCCGAGTCCCGCAGTGGCTCTGCAGAACCACGGAAAGCTGCTTTTTTAGCTTGAAAGAGGTCATTCAAATTGCATTATTGGCAGCGGCGGGGGGGTGGCGGGGGATCGAGCTTCAAGTCATACACCTGGAACTCTAAACACCTTCATCTGAGACTGTAATTACAGGCAAATTAAAACCCCGGCAGTAACTGCACTCTTAACCTTAACTAAACATTCACTTAGACTGCGCATCCTCGCGACCAAAGCTGAAAATGACTATTACTTTGAATGTTTTATGACAAAGAGCTTCCCGGCTGGAACACCGATGCAGCGCGTTCTGCGTCGTCTCTTTATTTTTCTAAAACCGAGTTTGAGCAAAACAACAGCCTCCGTGTGGGTGACAGACAACAAAGGCTCAGCTTGATAAAAATAGAGATAACCGGATCTATTCCTGAGAGCTAAAAGCGATTTCCACATCGGTTCCAAGGGGGTTTCATTTATTGCTTCCCCCACTATCTCATCCTGATGATTTTATCTGACAAATTGATTTAGGTTTGACCTCAGCACCACCCTTACTGTACGCGGTAATTAAAATGCCTTTGAGAACTAGAGGCGACCTCTGCATAATGACCTTCATGAGTCTCCCGGTGGTCTGTCCCGTCCCGCCTTTGAAGCTCCTTGTTTGGCTCAATATGTTGATTAGACGCACGCGCTGATTTTTTTTTTTTTTCCTACCGTTCCTCCACAAATAAAAGTCACCACGTCCTTTCAAAAAGGCATTGCGAGTTTGTACTTTCGGAATGAAGAAAAACGTCTCACAGACACACTTTCGGGGTGCCGTTGCCTTGGTAAACAAAAGGCAGTACTTTTTCTCTTCTTTGAGGTAATTCACTGCAAAAAAAAAAAAAACAAAAGAAAAAAACTTGTACGTAATAAAAATATTTCTTTTATAGTTTGGTTTGCATCTGCCGGAGGGCTAACGCAGCTCGGTTGAAGTAGATGCGGAGTGGCAAATTTAATATCCAAAACACTGCACACACAGTTATTTCTTCTTTATTCTGCCGGGGTCCGTGAAACAATTTCGCATTACCAGTCCGAGTGCTCGACGGAGGACTGTGTTTGTGCAGCAGAACGCGCTGCACAAAACCCGCACGGAGGGTGTGTACATATTGCACCTCACAGCTCAATGGTCAGAGTCTAAGTGGCAGGTTTGGTCCCCAAATGGCAGAATCACATTATTGTGCAAAAAAGGAGCCCCTTTCGGTTGACCTGCTGTTGTATTGTCTTTGTTGAGACCACATAATGCAGCAGACAGTTTACGTTTTGCACCGGTTCATACAATTGGCTCCTGCCTCAGGAGGAACTGAGGTTGAAAACATCACTGAAGGTTACAGATGCTGCTCCCCAGCAGATCTGAACCTGGAGTGCTACCCTAGAGATATTTGGCTCACGGGGCCCCAGGTCCAGTTACAGCAGCCTTTCCACCTCTACACACACCAAAAGCTCAGAAAGAGCCTTAAATCAGATCAGTCAAGGCAAGCAGAATCAGACAGGCCAATAATGGGCTGAAACAAAAACCTTCTGGACTCTCGGAAGAACAGCCAGAATTGAATTGCAGATTGAACTCCCATATTCTGTTCCTTTGGCATTGTCACAGTTGTTTGTTTGTACGTTTGTATATTTGTAACTAGTCCACCCAGTCAGCATCTGAAATTCACACAAAAACTAGACCACACCCATCCTACCAAGCCAGGAAATCTCCCTTCTGCCTGTTAACTCACACAGGTTGAATCAGCTCCTTGGTGGCCTTGCTCACCACCCCACCAATCCATCTATTGTTCATAGCCTGGGTGGCCCAGATTAACATCAGTGGTCTCCATCCAGTAGAGATGACATGAGCTCATTGTCTGGGCTGGGATGGAGTGGAGAGCAATGACTGGGATATTATATATATGTAGAGCTGCATGACCCGCAAACCAACGTGAGAACCAGATCATTTTGACAATCCTTCATTCCCAGACTATGATGCACTGCAGCATGTCGACCAACAAGGCTGACAGTTTTTCAATTTTTTATGTTACAAATTGAGACCTGAGCGCGAGTCTAGTGAACAGACATGGGGATCTTGAGGTTCTATGTCCATCAAAATGTTAAAGTCAGTGGGTTAGACTAAGTCTACAAAACTCAGGTCTTTATCCACAGTGGGCTGTGCTAGATTCCAAACGACAACAGCTCTTATCCACTCTACCGATACAACTATCTGGACAGTACATATAGAGGGCAACATGATGAAAATGAGACAAAAACCTAAAGAGGAAGTAAGGCCATATTTTACCTTGTGTGTTCCTGAACCAACTATGAAAATGCCTTATTAGTTGAGGTATGAAAGAGAGAAATATACTGCATTCCAGAACTTATGAAGGATCTTTAGGAGTGTGTATGGTGTCAGTCCTATCTTGGGATACATTGCATCATTAAGGAAACCTATCTTTGGACCCAACATTGAACCTGGTCGCCTTAAGTGATGCAATGTACTTTTGTTATTGGGATGGGATGGGATTGGTTGAAACCCTGGGGGGAACCAGAGCACCTGGAGGAAACCCAGACAGACGTGGGGAGAACATACAAACTCCACAGAGACAGCTGGATTTGAACCTACACCCAAAGAAGTAGTGCACCACCCCTTCTTCTAGGTTTCACAAAATATAAACCGGAACAAATAACAGTATCAAACAATGCAGCAGAAAACTCTCTGTTTTTACAGAGGCTTTTTACTTTTTACTCTTAATTATGCATTTTGTATTTTAGCCATAAAAAAATGATTTCAACCGTAAAAGCAGCTTTGCAAAACTCAGGACAGATTTTTGTAGAGACAGGGACACAGGGGTATCAATTCAGTTCTGTGGTAACGTTTCACGGACATTATTTTGTCACTTTAGCCAATTTTTCTCTCAAGTGTCTGCCGATTTGTGTCGCTGAGCTTTACCCGCGACCACTGTGCCTCCTTTTTTTTTGTTGCAATTTTCCCCCTTTCTAGCATATGCTGCCGTGATTTTTTTTTGTTTTAAAAGGACAAATGTTTGGCCTGACTGGGAAGCTTTTCATATAATGAACACAAGTGTAACATCTGTGTAGCTTCCTTTTTCATTGTGTAGTTACTTCAAAATCCTCCTTCTTTAGATGTTTCCACTGTTTTGTCAACCCCTTACCCTGTAACTCACCTAGTGTTCTGCATTTCATTCGGTTCCCGTTCAAATGAATACCAATATCACAGACCTTACATTCGACCCTGGCTTTTGACGGGGATCTTAAACGTCACAAACCGATAAAGGCACGTTAAATATTTCATTGGTTTACAGATGCACTTTCTTCACATTCAAGTTTATGTCACCAAAAATCTTAAATGGTCAGAAATCACACAGTTGCCCTGTGTTTTCTGACATCATTTTGATGATTTTCCTTTTGGGGTAAATGGGTCATAAACTCACCAGAAATGTCTTATAAACAATTGCAAAACCACTACGCAGCTGGACCTTTAAAACACACTGTGTTTCACGAGAGAAACGTTTGACAGGGTCCTTTTGCGGACCAGTCGCTCTGCTTTGTGTCAAACTTACCTTAAATCGCTGTTATGTCACCGAAATGTTCACTCAGAAGAGAACCTTCCGGTATTTTTGTCTGTTAAAACCTTGGCTGTACTAAGAATGAGGTGGTGGGTGTTACCACACCGGCAGGACAGCTCCGCACTGCACCCCAAGCCCCACCCGCCTGGCCTCACTGGGCTGAATGAGAACCAGGTGCTTTAAGAACCCAAGAGATTTAAGGCAGCTGGTCAGAGGACTCGGGGTTCTTTCTGAGAGCTGGTGGGAAGATCTGATTCATAGGCCTAATTGTGTGGGTTTTGTGTTTTATTAAGTTCCTTTTGCTGTAAAATCCTACTGTTCTTTGCTTCGGTCCCACCTACGTGGCTGTCTCTGCCACACAAGGTACGGTGGAAAAACAGCTTGTCGGTAGCTTTGCATACATCTTTAAACCTATCTCTACAGCTCTTTGTAATTCACCTTGTGAGATCACACTTTCCCCCCAGACGCTGGCATCTTCTCCCATATGTCACAGCAAAGGGAACGCTGAATTCATTTTGCTGAAAAGTGGCACTCTTCCACAAAAGTCCAGGACATACATATACATAAATACATTCATCCTTTCCGAATTTGCATGAGACAAACGCTGCACGTCGCACATCAATTTTCACCAGTCACAACAATCATTAAGAAGCATAGACAAGGTGAATGAAACTGGCAGCGATCAAACTTTAGCAGCAGTACTATGGAGAAATGGGGAAGAATTGCTTTTTCTTGTAGCCCACAGTTATTGCACAGTAAGAACTACAGAATGTTTGGGCCTGTTACTGTTGTATTAAAAAGAGTTGGTTGGAAAATTCAAGGAGAGTAGGGGGAGCTCCAAGGGAAGAGTAGTGAATAAGAGGGACATGACTCCCAGCACAGAAAGTTTTCATGATGGCTTTGTTTTGAGGAACTTTCTTCAACTGTTTGTAACTAGGCCAGATACAGTGATCCCCAAGTATCCAAATTTAATTTGACCCTGAAAACAGGGTTGGGCACCGAGTTTTTCAGATACCGAGTGCCAGTTTCCCATTGTCCATCGGAAAACACCTACATCACTAAGAACCCCTTACCACTGTAAACACCAGTTAGTTACCTCATCAGAAAAGACAATGTTCTCATAAATGTACATGTTTATACGGCGGTTCAGTGTGTACAGCACCGCGCATTTCACCTATGTGGGTAACAGCAAACTGGCCAGGTTTCTTTTCTCTGTTTATCAGAGTCCCACCCAAACTCTTTCCTTAAGGTATCTCCTTAGATTGGTTAGTCTGGTTCCCAGTGGTTTACCCACTTCATTCTACCCACCTACTTGGTTTTACCAAAGCAGCTTGAGGTTCAGTTATTTTTGCACCTGCATTAATTCCTTTTTAATTCTGTTTTCCTCTTAACTGACATATGGAATTGAAAATTACACACCTATTGTGTCAGATCAGAAAGACCAGCTCTGAATAAGTAACAGTTTTGTAGTCAAACTAAGGGAATCTATAACTGCACCACTTTGAAGCAACACTGCTAATAAACAGATTTATTTAAAAAAAGAAACAGCAAAAAAAACTTAGCAGATAATAATGACAAACAAGACTAAACTTTTACTGGGTATCATGGAATAATGTGAACAAGAGGGACTTGTGAGGTTTGCTGTGTGGAGGGAGGCGGCTGCGTCAGTTTTCTCTGTTGGTGGTGTGGAGGAGGGGAGGATGTCGGGGGAAGAAATCAGTATGGAACTTTGTGGGCTCTGCAGTTGTGGTATTGAAAAGCAAGACTCCTGTTTGTGTCACTATCATGTTCCATAACTAGTGAGATTGCTACATTTGCTGCTCTAAAACTTCTTTTAGTTTTCTTGTCCACCATGGGATAGATTTCAGGGTGTGTGAAAATCCTTCCTCTTCCACCTCTTCCTCTGAGGACCGATCCAGATTAAATCACAGTAAATGCGGTGACATTGTGTAAACACAGTCAGACACAGTGAGCAGGAGATAATACAGTACCGTACAAAAGTCTTAGGCACCTGTGGGAAAAATGCTATAAAACGAGGATGGTTCCAAAAATAATGCCATGAATACTTATTACAATAAACCTTCTAAAAAGGGCAGTAGACAAAAAAAAAACCTCAGTCAGGTCAATATTTGGTGGGACCACCCTTTGCCTTTAAAACACCACCATACCATCTGTTGCAGGATTCCTTCTTTTTGCTCAAGATAGTTGTGTATGACTGAGATTGGGTGTTTGAGGTCATTCTCAGGCTGCAGAATGAATTTGGGACCAGTCAGAAACCTCCCGGATGGTAGATAAGAATCTACCTGTACTTCTCAACAGACACTGAAGTTGCATGCCAATGTGTACATAATACTGTACATGCAGTATCATCTGTATTACAGAATGCTGTATGCTACTATATAGTGTTGATTTTTAAAATTTGTTTTGATTTTTATTTACATTTTGATTTCAAAATTATGGATAAGCTCCAGATACCGACCTTTAGGTATTAATTTCCAAGAGCCATTGTAAAATTCAGATATAGAGAGTTCAGATACCAAGGGATTTCTGTACCCCATTTTGGTTACCTTAACCAGTGAGAGATTCTTTGTTTTTTGACTAAAATCTTCTCTGCTAGTGCTGCATCCAGCCCATGTAGCCTCCTCCTCCTCAGCTTGCACAAGCCACAACAGGTTTATTGCAGTGTGTCTCAGCACTTTCCCAAGGACTTTGTTTATCGTCGCTGACACTGAGAGAGACTGGAAGAGGCCAATCTTAGCTGCAATCATGAGCTGTGAGAATTCATTCTGACTTTCTCTTACAACCGCGTCTAAGCGTGGCTGTTCTTCCAAGGTCATCAAAGCTGCTCTTATAAAAACACCTTTCAGCCAGTCAGAAGAAAGGAAAAATATAAATTCAACACTTTTTGATCTTTTGGTCAAAAGACAAAGTTGATGAGAGAATAAATGTGCTGGTGTATAACAAAGCTTTTTACAAAGTGATGCTTATCATCCACTTGACTATTAAATAGTAGGATTTTTAAAGACCATTGTGAATCTCAGCTACTGTACCTTTGAGAGGGAACTTAAATTATATCCAGTTGATCAAACAGCAGTTTGCTGCTCCTGATGTCTTGCATTGATATTAACAGTGTAAATATTAACATTAAGCCATTGAGACGTTTGCACCGATTGTACAAGTATTGAAACATTATCTGCAGCAGACTGCATATCTGAAAAGCATTTTTAACTTTGGCAATGAATTAAGCTTCAAAGGATATCGGCTTCAGTTAGTTAGTAAACACAACCGATTTCCAAAATACAAATTTTTTCGTATTCAGCTTCGTGAACATGAGTGGCAGAACAAAACCATCATCCTCCTTTCCGCACTGTCTTTACGAGAGGAATGGAATCCCGTATCGCACATTTCTAAATCTGCGTTGCATTTGCTTGCGTTGATGTTCCGAATCTTTCCGAAACAAAAATTTTCTCACGGAATCCCGCGTAATTTAGACGCACGTGTAATTCGCGTCATTCATTGTGTAAATATTTTATTCCTGCAACGATTCGGGCCACTAATAAGTGAAACATCTCATGCTGGTCCATAGGAAATGGTAAATCTACTGATAGCTTGATGGGGCAAAATAAGCATATAAGCTGACAGCATAATATCTTTGTTGTGACAGTAGTCGTTGCTATTATGGGCTAAAACAAAAGTAAAAATACAATCAGTTGAGACGTATGATGTGTGTGAAATTCTGCATTTGTGCAATGTGAGCACATGTGCAGCTAATACTGCTGGGAGTCTATTATCACAGCTAACATACTTATTTAGTTATTGTTTCCAAAGCCATTATTTCACCAGAGCGAAGAAGGCATAAGGGAGGCTGCTTTGGTTAGTTGGACCTCTTTTGCTTTGGGACTAGATAATGAATGTTGACTGCATTCATTATTTCTTCAGACGTAGTTACAATAAGATTATAAGTAAATTATGCCTTATGCATGAATCTTATTCCACAGACAAGTAAAGATAAAAAGGTAAATAAGAGTAATTTTATGTAAATACTTTTGTAATAAGTGTGTGGCTTTCTTCCTGGGTGTATAGATGGGACCTCAGGAAAACTTCAAAGGCATGTTCATCATCTCTTTTACCGTTTTGAATTATACTCTCCATGCTAGTGCTTATATGCAAATTCATACATCCAAAATGTTAATGTACGTTCTTGCTCGTTGCATGCGCTATTTTCGCTCGCCGGGCGTTTTATGAGGAACACCTGTACCCCTGCTCGTTCACACAGTTATCTGATCAACCAGTCGTGCAGCAGTAGTGCGGTGCATAAAATCACAGACGCAGGTCATGAGCTTCAGTGAATGTTCACATCAAACTTCAGAATGGGGGAAAATGTGATCTAAGTGACTTTGACCGTGGCAGGGTTATTGGTGCCAGACCGGGGAAGGGGGTGTGATTATTTCAGAAACTGCTGCTCTCCTGGGATTGTCATGCAGAACAGTCTCCAGAGTCGACACGGAACGGTGTGAAAACTGACAAATATCCAGTGAGCGGCAGTTATGTGGGAGGCTGCAGTAACTCAAATAACCACTCTTTACAATAACAGTGGGCAGAAATGCATCTCTGTACACACGACATGTCGATCCTTAAGTCGAATGGGCTACAACAGCAGAAGGCCACATTGGGTTTTGCTCCTGCCAAGAACAGGAAGCTGAGGCTACAGTGGACACCAGCTCACTGAAACTGGACAGCTGAAGATTGAAAAAATGTTACCTGTTCTGATGGATCTCCATTTCTGCTCCGACATGCAGATGGTGGGTCAGAATTTGCGTAAACGGCTTGAAGCCACGAACCCAACCTGCCTTGTGTCAACAGTTCACGCTGGCGCTGGTGTGATGGTGTCCCCCCCCCCGTCGGACCTGGTTGCGCCCCCTTTAACTCAGCAGCGATTAGCTTTACCCCCACAATATGGAAAACGCAGATCAGCAGGTTAAAACAAACAGAAAACCTGCTGCCAGTCATAAAGCAGGCAGTCTGCCACAGTTAGAGCAAACAACCAAAGGTGGCAAGCCTTTGCTGGACAACAAAGTGGAATAAGAAGCTAGCGGGCATCATCATTTCAGGATATTTAATCTTTCTTTTTTCCCTTAGACTCCTTGGCAAAGGCCCGAGTAATTACTTGTCAGATGCAGTCGTAGGCAGTTGGAATTACAAAGCAGACTCTGTGCTCTGAAAAAGAGCTAAATGTGACACTTGACAAGTCAATAAGCCGATGGCTTGTCTGTTAGCTGTGTTTTTCTCTTGGTCTCACACTATTGATTGGTATAATAATTATTTCACTTAATCTCCAGGCTTTAGGTATCCCTCCTTGTAACCCCTTTTACACCAATGTCTCTCTTGCAGCACTCGCCGAGTGGCGGGAGAGTGGGAAGAGAGGAATCACCCGAGGCCTGAGCTTCGAGGGCTTTAATGGAACCATCAGCATTTCCAGCGGCCTCCTGTCCCCCTCCTTCCCGGGACTAATCGATCGCTGAAAGTGTATCAAGCAGCAGGGCCGGTGAGCCAGCACCAGACAGCCTCCCTCAGCGAGGATGCGTTGACACTCCTCTGCGAGAAGACGTTCTCTCTGGGATAAACTGTACTCTGTCTGGAAGGCGAGGTGGATCTTTTTTCTTGCGCATTCTTGTGCGTGTGTCTTTCAAATGCGAATGTGTTCCCGTTTAGCTGCAGCCAACATGCTAGAGGTGTCACGCAACATACTGCAGCATTTGGCCACAGACAGACAGAAAAACAGATGCACAAACCCCTGTGTGACTCACTCCCTTGCACCTTCTCATGATTTAACACCCTCTGCCCGAGAGCCTGCCCTGTGTTGCTTCCCACACCACAGAAGCCATTTAAACACCTGAAACTGGAGGGGGGAGGGATGCATGAATGCTTGGGAAGCATGAAGGAGCTGCTCTGTCCCCAGACGGGTGAGACGCTGCAAAAGTGATGGCTCAGGAGGGAAACTGGACTCAGCAGAATCATGATACCAGTGGGGCGAGACCAAAGACTCGGGGGTATGATGTCTTTGATGAGCTGGGGCCAGAGGTATCAGCTGCTTAATGGGAAACCCCTGAACCCCCCCCCCCCCCCACCAGAAGAAGCACCGAGACACAAAATCCTCTGGATGAGCAATTTCAGTGGACCCATTGACCAGCACGTGGTTGGTAGTGGGATGCAGTCTGACCGTCAAATGTCTGAAAGAGGCCCTTCAACAGAAAAGACCAAATTCCATTTAATTGGGGTTTGATTTCATCCCCTTTGGTGGATGGATCATTAATTGGGCAGAAGATCAAAACCTGGCAACCCTTGGGTCACAGATCTATAGAGCATCAGTGAATGTAAGAGCCCTTCAATCTGTAACAGGCTCCCGCAAACTCTTTTTCCTCCTATGTGTTCTATGCAAAAACGGAGGTGTTGACAGTAAAGTGTTTTCAAAGAGCAGAAATCTAATTACGCCACCACCCCCTCCTGTACTCGACACATTGCTCGAAACAGATTAGGCTGAGAAATTAAGCAATTACTGTATATTGTCCTTTCCCGTGTTGTATTGATAGATTGGAGACATCGATTGTTGCTGAAATCAATGTAGAATAATGTAAAAAAGGTCCAAATTGATTTCTCTGCCTCAGAAATGTTTTGCAGTTCTCCTGTTTGAAGCCCCATAAGCAAGCCTACGCGGGCCTTGGGTGGACACCTTTTTAAACATGTGCCTGTTGTGTGTCGAGTCAGGAGAACACAGACGTACGGGTCACGACCCCTGGTTACACAGCTCTAACAGGGGACTTAATCGCTCTACAACTTGATATGAAAGGGTGAGAAATTCCTGTGTTCTCAATGACTGTGACACGAAATGCTGCTGATGGCTGTAAGAAATCGACCGCCGACCTCGTGCCGCAGGAGGAAAAGGAAAGCAGGTTATTTTTAATAGTAAAATAAAATGTCCATGTGAATCAGTACATATAAAGAACAACATCTCCACTTCTTGAAATTTGCCCATTTTTGTTTTTGCACGTTTTCTTAAATGTCCCCAGTGACACGAACATTTAGAACAGCAGCAATATGGCTCTGTGAAAAAATGGTGCCTTTTCTGAACAGAAAAGCATTAACATTCCAATATAAACACATATTTCAATACCGTGCAAATGACACATGAACATGAAATGTATGCTCATGCAAGTGTGCACCAAATTCATCACTGCGCTCTCCTGGGGGTGCTGGAGACCTTGATTTTCCTCCGTTTGTGTCGTTTATTACCTGCCTGTGGCCCACTTTGACAAGGTGCTTCTCAGGTGCACTTGTGCTTACATGGCATATTCCCATCATTGAGAAACTGCTCCAAATAAAATGCTTAGGATGTGGGTTCTCAAAGTTAACAGTGGTGTGAGAGAGGGCCGGGTACACGCGACGTCAATATGCATGCGATCCTTTCTTCGTTCCGTTAGACTTCCTATTGACCCATAATCAGAAACATGATTTTGAGGGTAGTCCAAGGTGGAGTGAATGAAGCGTGAAATTACTAAAAGACTCTGAAATTCTTTGATTGAGGGGGAAAAATAAAATGTGCAACAGCGACATTATTCAATCAATGACTCTTAGACTTGAATACAAACGAAACAAGGATCTTTAAGTTATACAAAACAACCAAGTGATCTCTCTCTATTTGACCGAAGGATCAACACTTGGACATCTGAACCCATCCCATATCTGAGCTCTTCTGCTGAATTCATGTGAAGAATGTGTGATCTGTTCTTTGACTTGATGATATCATGGAAAACATTGATTTGCATAGCCAGTCAAACCAAATATGAAAAAAACGAACAAAGTCATACAGAAGCAGGCATTACACATTTTGGGGTTGTTTTTTTGCCTATTATAACCTACCAGTGGGGTTACTTGGCACTACCTGGGTTAGGAAGGTATAGCGGTGAAAAGGTTAAACTAATAACACATTTACAGTACTGTGCAAAAGTCTTAGGCATGCAACTTGAATGTCTGTTGAGAAGTACAGGTAGATTCTTATCTACCATCAGGGAGGTTTCTGGTTGGTCCCAAATTCATTGTGCAGCCTGAGAATGACCTCAAACACCCAATCTCAGTCATACACAACCATCTTGAGCAAAAAGAAGGAATCCTGCAACAGATGGTATGGTCCCCACAGAGCCCTGATCTCAACATGATCAAGTCAGTCAGGGAGGACATGCAGAGACAGTCAAAGTCTGCAGAAGAACTGTGGGCAGTTCCTCAAAATGTTTGGAAGAACCTCCCACCCTCTACCTTAAACTGCATGCAAGTTTGCATAAGAGAACTGATGCTGTTTTAAAGGCAAAGGGTGGTCCCACCAAATATTGATCTGATTGAGGCTTTTTTTGTCTACTGCACTTTTTAGAAGGTTTATTGATTAATAAGTATTCATGGCATTATTTTTGGAACCATCCTCGCTTTATAGCATTTTTCGCACAGGTACCTAAGACTTTTGCACAGTACTGTATATATCACCAAACTGTTTTATCATTAAAGTGGTTGTATTTAGTACACAAGTATTGTTAGTGCTGTCAGACAGGTGGATGCTGACTAGTGGAAAAGGAAAAAACTAAATATATATCTTAAAACTTTTGTACTGTTACATCACTACTGTGTGCAGCATTGTGTGTGTGTTGTGTATAATTTCAGAATTTTTACATTTTTATTCGATCACATATAACAGCTACTGGCTCCTGTAGTCAATGTGCACACAGGAATAATTTATATATCGCCACAATTTTATTACTGTCCAATCTGTGTGTGTCTGAATGTGTGGAGCATGTGAGGCGGTCGTGCTTGTGTGTGTGTGTTAAAGTGTGTCTGTGTGTAGGGGAAATCTCTCAGTATCTGTACATAAGCTCTGGGTGTGATGTCAGTGCGTGCTGCGGGTCAGGGACAGAAATTTAAAATTTCGAAATAGCAAGTAGCCTTTTTTGGAGTTTAATGAAATCAACTGCACAAAAACCCCCATTTAGGGTGAGCAATACCTGTGTGCCAAATTTTAAGTCTGTGACCTGAAAAATATAGCCGTGCATAATGAACAAAAAGATTGAGCTTAATAGATAGAGAGATATTTAGAAGGAAAAACTTATGATAAATTAAATATCAATCGAAATATCAGCGTTGATGTCAAGCACCACACAAGACAAACGACGACCCCCTCCCGCACATGGTGTCAGTTCCCTGGCACATCAGCTGTCTTAAATCTTTGTGATCACTGGCAAGAATTTTTCATAAATCAGACTTTTCTTTCATAGAGACAGCCATCCTTTGTCATAATGATGAATCCAAAAGCCAAAAGAAGTTTTAATCAAAGTACTGAAAAGATGCAGGCAAAAAAAGCAAACGATTGTAAATTATTGTAAACAATGCTTTACAAATCGGTCAGCAGAGATGTGCAATTGCATAAATTAGAATAATTACATATATTAAACTGCATGTTTAGTGAGTAAGTGGTCAAAATGTGGCTGAGAATCATATTATTTATTTTTCCAATTTGAATCAAAAGTTTGATATTATTTTGCAAAAATTAGCATTACTTCCAGATTGTGAGCTACTAGTTGTGAATGTTGTGTGAGGGAAACTGAAGTCTTTTGATTCATGATTCCTGAGTCTATGTTTAGCCATTTTCTTCTTGTCCTAAAATGGGTACAGCAGTTATTTTAGAACTTACTTGGTTTTCACCCCTGCTAGGTCCATCAGAAGGGGATGTCGTGTTCTGACGGCCTCTCCGCCCGCTGTTGTGCACAAGGCCTCATAACACTGGATCAGCCCAGTAGCTCTGACATTTAATCCAAAATTGCTGTTTGACTTGCCTTCTACTCAGTACCACCATTTCAAGATCAGAATTCCACTGAAATGGACCGTAGAGTAAATGCTGAACTGCTCTGATATTTTGGCATAATTTCCCCACTAACCCCAAACCCTTGTATGCTGTTAACAGTAGATGTCTTTTTGCTCCACGCTGAAGGGAGAAATGAAAATCTAAGTAAAATCGGTTTCTTGTAGTAATACTGCCCCTTTAAAAAAGATCTTGGTCATAGTAGACGTTCCTGTTGCGTGCTAAAGTTGGCTGTGTAGAAATAGTGATGATCAGGCTCAGGTACACCTCCAAAACTTTCTGCAGCAAAAATAAATAAATAAATAAACAAATAAAAATTGAATAAAGGAACTAGAGAAATGAAGTGAAGGAAACGGAAGGTGCTTGTTTAATTATACGCAACTATAATTCCATGCGACATAGTTTAGATTTTTTTTTTTTGCACGAAATGTCACGAATGTGACCAGTAACACAGTTCGCCACCATTCTTCTCAGACAGAATGCAGAGAACTGGCTCAAGTATTTGCACCCACCTTTTTGATAGTGGAAAATCAATCTGTTTACGTACTGAGCCATCTATCAACGCTATAAACGCACGTTTAATAGGCGCAGTATATTGTGCACTACAATATTCTCACAATGATCTATCTTTTGACATACATTGTACTTGCTTTAATTTTGAACGTATAAAGCAGTATAAAGCCTAAAACCTGCACTGTCTTAACATATTTATGCATGATTCATTTTGTCAGGCATTTCAAAATCCAAACCTCATGTAATAAAATTCCATACAAGCTTTTTTTTTTTTTTAACTTAAATACTTATACATGCAGTTCAGAACTGGCTTTGTTTATCACAGATGCACGGAAAAAATCATAATGAAAAAGTTTCGAAAAGAGACAACAGAATTTGTCACTAAGGCAGCAACCAGCATCCATCGTGTCCTGGAAAAAGTTGCATCCTACGACTACCGGAACTGACTTTTGAACAACAGACTTTTGGGGACGACACATCATGCAGAGATTAATTTGCCAGTTTGCAATAGAACACAGAAGCTCTGCAAAAAGAAAATAATAACATTATGTACTTTCGCCAGGAAAAATGGGGGAACAAAACCAAGCAGTTGTGAAATAACGTTTTTTGCTGATAGGAATTTGTAACTTTAAATATGCTTTGAAATACCTGACAAAATTATGACAGTTTACCTAGTTATTAAATTGATATGTGAACTAATGTCATTGTCCGTGTCCTAATCTTATTTCTGTTTCATCTTAGCAACCTTAAAGCCTGTTCACATACCATTAACATGGTTTCTATAGGCCAACAATGACACGTTGTCGCATCTTCTCTCCCCTTTGGGAGCCAGGCAGCTCTTCCTTGCCGCGAAACTCGTTTCCTTGGCACATTCTGAGCAATTGATTGATACCATACGTTGTCAGAGAGATGGGAAGGTCACCAGTTTTTTTGGAGTACTGATCTCAGAAGGTACAAGAAAAAGATCATTGAGTTACCTCCATCCCTCCGTGCTGAACGAAGACTATGTACATGGATCCCTGAGTGATGGGAGGTGGCAAGAGCGAAGGTGCAGGGTTACAGCTGCTCATTAGAAGATGGCACAGAGTCAGTGTTCCTTCTCTGGAGGTAGAGACATGAGGAGCCCCTCCACTGGGACTGAGTAAGGCTCCCCAGGGGCCCTGCAGCTGTGCCTTTTGAAAAATGAGGGCTTCGGAGGTACATTATGTAGAAAATTGCATATTTCAGTGCCTGGCTGCAACCAACATCAGCACAAACACAGTAAATCTTTGTAGGTGGGGGAGAAGATGCATTTTCCTTCCCCTTTTTGCTTCTGCATAGGTATATACATCATTCCCGTTCCTACATCCACATAGATATATATGTTTGGAAATAGACTCGCTTGCTGCGAGTTGCTCTGAAAAATGTCTCCGCGTCCCTTCTGCTCCTTTTCCAGAGAATACAAGTACATCCACCTCCGACCAAAACGCCACCTTCTTGCATACAGCGTTTATGGCCCGTTTCCCATTCGGCAACTTTGAAATTCAAGGCTTTTCCCTTCTTCTTTTACTTCAATCTTGTTGGTCTGCCAAGAAATTCTGGGTCTTCTGGCCAAAACCATAATTCCACCGTCTTATTGGGACTAAGGAAAAAAAAGGATGTCACGCACCGAATACATTTCAACAGAAGCAGTTCTGTGGGAGTGTTTAATGCGAGATATCTGATGTATATGGACATTTCAAAACTGAGCTAGGGTGTGAATGAGGTTAAAAAAATTAATAATGACAAGGATAATTGCTCCTCAGAATTGACAGTCTGCACTCTGGCTCAGGCATTGAAAAGGAAAATCAATAAAAGCTTCCACTGCTAATGCTCGAATTTTACCTCCTACCTTTTAACATGTCGCAGCTTATGCTCGTGTCTGATATTTGGTTTCAACATGTGATGCCACTAACACGGACGTTTTGATGTTTTCCCATTTCCCACATTGCTCTGTAGCCTAATACACACGAGATTGTCTAAAAGACTGCTTAGAAATCGTATTACGTGACCTTTCGTCAGCCCAGGTCTGTTTGGGAGAGCCATGTTTTGCACAGAAACCATGCAGCTCATGATGTTAATAAATATGGGATGGTGTGAAAACCAGGGGCTAGCAGTGTAAGTAAAGTATAAGAGGATTGACTTGTAATGTGATTTTCAAGGAAAGACAGAGGTTGGTTACAGTAATGGTTGCTTTGCATTTAGTGGACCTGGGTTCAAATCCCTGTTCCTGCTCTAATGCCCTGAAGCATTAAGGCCGAATCCTCTAAGTGCACCACTAAGAATTACCCAGCTATAAAGTTTGGCAAACACCTGCAAGTAGCTCAAAACACAAATCTAATATTGTTATAACGGTTCATCATAAATCCATTTCCCCCTATTGTTGTAACAAAAAGTTTGAGCAAAGCACAGACCCCCCAGAAAGTGCTCATGCACTGTGGACATTTGACAGTTAGTCGCTATGTTTTTTTAAATTTATCCATTGGAGAAAAAAGTGAACAAAAAAAGATTTCACTCTTTCACTAACACAAACCTGGCCTATTTATACCATAAAAGTTTTGAAACTGATAATTTTGTTTTCCTGTTTACATTAATAATCTCCTCAAAACCCAGAGTCAATACTATTTAGATCTTTTGCAGAAATTAGGGCTTTGGGTCTTCATGGGCATGTCTATATGAGCTCTGTATAGTATTTTCGAATATTTACCCATCTCTCCAAACAAAGCTGCAAAGTAAGAGAATGTCGGTAACTTCAGACCACACATTTTCAGTGGAATTCAATCCAAGCTTTGGCTGGACCATTTCCAAACACTGAACCTCTTGTAGCGTTTGTTGGGCATCAGAACGTGAATCTTAAATATAAGTTTTTTTGCCAACTGAAGTGGAGCTTTCTGTAGGACTTAAGTATATTTGGTCCAATCTATGATGAGCTGCACAGGAGAAAAACTAAAAGTCCTCTCCTACTGAAAAATAACCCACCACAGCTAAAAATTTAATATTGGTAGTAACACATGCCAAAAATAATCAAAACTCAGTTTCAACCTCTTTTGTCATTTATAAAATCAAATCCTGCTCCATTATTCACTGCCAAAAGCCCAGTTCTCCCACTAAGTTTTCTCAGCCTGTTTATAAAGGGTTTTTAAATCGTATTTATAGGTCACATCCGGAGTGCTTCCTTCTCCTCACAGTCTCCTCTCAAGATCTCTCATCAGTAACAGAAGGTAAAGGTGGAACTGGGGCATCTGCTAGTCATCACCCCACAAAGCCAAGCTTCCATTCATTCACAGGCAGACCTAATGCGTTACACTCACCGGCTGGAAAAAAAGGGGTTCTAAGTGACTTCCAGTCGATGGAATAGTGGCCAGAATGGTTTAAGCTGACAGGAAGGGTTCAGTAACTCATATAACCACTTTGTTGTAACCACTTTTTACAATACACTGGGCCCCCAATACTAATTGAGCATCTTTTAATGCCACAGCCACCAACCAGCCACGATTTACCCTTCTTCCAATGGCTTCTTCCAGCACAATAATAGGTGATGTCACACACCGCAAGTCATCTCATACTGATTCCATGAACATGACAATGGTCTCCCCCATTCACCAGATCTGAATCCAGTAGAACACCCTAGAATGGCAGGTTGGCAGAATTCAGGCTATTCTGAATGAAAAGGGAGATCCTCCCTGGTATTAGGATGGTGTCCCTAATAAAGTGGCCAGTGTGTGATCTCCCAGTTTACTGGAATAAAATTGGCCCCACTTAGGTTTGCAGTGTAAAGCGGGATATATATTATCACTTAAATCATACTCAGGTAGTTATTTCAGACTCACGAACATATATGAGTAGAAGATACTCCAACCGACATTTTTTTGTATAATATTGCTGACCCACATAACCAAAGGAAAACAAAAATGGCTCCACCACTCCCTCCTTGGGGGCATCGGTTTACACAATGAATGGCTATTGGAATTCTAGGTAGCAGTGGACAGGGAAACAGCACAGTGACCTAAAAGCCCATTCCTCCAGGCCGTCCCAGCTTACTTTGTCTGGTGCCAATGTTTAGGTGAGGTCTGTGACAAGTGTGGCCATGTTGGCAAACTGTGGAATTTGTGGCAATAGCTGGGCAACCCAAAAGAGGATCTCACCTGTTTTTCCATGACCTGTTTTTCATTGCCGGAGCTTTGGTGTGCTGCCGCACTAGATACCCTTTGCCAATGTGGTGCACAAGATACATAATTTTGTTGTACCCGGAGTCATTTTTATTATAAACCCTTCTCTGCATACTTTCCATCTCTCTCTAGATCACAATGTTTAAGTACATGTTCCTGAGCCTAATGGTCTGCAAGCTGTGATAGTGGCTTCCACACAGCAGTGGTGAGAACAAATAGTAGAGGGAGTGAGGCTCCTTCCACCTACGGAGTTAAGGTCTAATCTTATTTTCTACAGGTCCTGGGTTGGGGGCATCACTGCAGTCCTCAAACAGTCTTCCGTTCTACTTTCTATCCTTCCGTTCAACAGATTCACATTACATAGCTCTTCTGACTTCCTCTGTCAGGCCTGGATTATCTCATATGTGAAGGGGTATCACCTACTCAGTCACCATCTATGGGTCTTGCCAGTGAGGCAAGAACTTATTTCTTACTGCAATCTTTCGTGGTTGTGCTGTTCCGGTCGTAAGCCGTTTGCTAAGCATGTTGAGATTGCTGCACAGGTTCCTGGGTGAGGAACCATATTTACTTCTTGCATTTTCTTACTCCTGTTACATGTTCAACCACGCACCAGGATGCATTGTGCTTTTCAATCTCACAGTTTATCTAAAAGACTGCAGGGCCAAAGAATGTTAAAAATTTCAGGGGTTTGGTGGGGACCGTTTAAGTTGGTTTGTTGGCTCAGAGTTTGACCCTTTTCAATGTCTCTATCCACTCCTAGAGGTCCTTCGGTGTGGTCAGCTGCATAGTTTACCAGATTGTCAATGAAAGGGCTTGGATCCAATAATACACGGACACCTAAATGAAGATCACCCTTTGAAGTATCCCAACACCAGCCAAGCTAAGTGGGACATCTAACTGACTTATTTCTTTTGTGTGATCCTTGACTAACATTCCCCTTGATGGGACCTGGTGGCTGCTGTGTCGGCCACCTTCTGCTTTTTTCTCAGCCCTGAATACATTTAAGTTATGAGGAAATGTATCTAAGGTGTGCCTGAAAGGTGGTGAACTCCTCTGTCCTCACTCTGTGTCATGCAACACAGAAACCAAAGTAATAAACAGAGGTTAAAAAAAGGATGTTTCAGGATGAATCCTGATCACACTCACCTCTCACCCGGACTGAAAGCCACACCGGAAAGGGCTCAGTAGGGCTGAATGAGCACAAAGTGCAACTGGAGGACTTTCAAACAACACTGAGAAGATGTCAATGCAAATTGGAGAGGTTTTGCATTTGAAAGTAAGGTGGGACAGTTAATGCGGAAATTTATTTAACTTTTTTGTTTGTTTCTTTTAAGTATTAGCATGAACAAGTATTAGTTGGTCAAAGAACAGACGGAATAATCCTCTGATATCGGTATTTATGTGATCATTGGCATTCATGTTACTGGTTTCTGTACTGGCATCACTTTTAAAAACACTTTTGACCTTTTCTGATTATCTTCACCAGTTTCTGAAACAACATCCAGTTAATGGGTTGCCTTGGAACTCTGAGAACATTATCACCCCAGCAGTACTAGGTCCATTGGAAAGCTTTGGCAAGTGCTTCAGTGACATAGTGTGCTCAGGAAAACATTGTATACAGCAAATTTCTGGTGCATATACCTGTAATTTATACTTTCTCTGAGTCTTCAAAGGGAAGGCGCCTGATAACTATAGAGGACCAGTTAAGGCAAAGACTGCAAGTGGAACTGTAAGAAGAAAAAAATCTTATGAAAAGGATGGTTGCCTAGAAATGAATACAAATACACTAGATGTTTGAAAAGGTAGGCAGAATGGTAAAAAAAACCCAAAATGTGAGCAGGAAATCTTTAACTGTTTTCACAGCATGTTAGATGGTAATCACTGACATGACCTTCACTCTGACATTGTTGACTATGGCCAAGAAGAAAGGGTGCTTCTGGAACAAAGGCAGATCATCCACGTGAACTGAATAGATGATGGCGGTCAAAGAAGGAAGCACCTTGTTGGAAAATCCTAAAACGAATCTCTGGTTGTACCCTTGGAAATTAAGCGTGGCAACTTTCAGGGAATACACACATGATCCATTACATAAAAAGTGCTAAGTCACTACAAATAAGAAAGTTAGAGGTTCTGATACTACGATGGAAATTTATTTAATTTTTAGTAAAATATGTAAATATGTGTTGTTGTGCTTCACCGTGGTGTCAGTGTCAGAAAGAGGGCAGAACCTGAGCCACTTGTTTTGACCCCATAACTAAGTCTTATTGTTCAATGACAGGAGAGGGGAGGGGGGTCTAGGCAGGCTTCCTACAATGATGTGATAAAAACTAATGTCCCCCTCCGCAGAAGCCCAGCTATATTTTACCATGCTCTCCTGCTAACTGTAAACACAAAAGCAAATGCAAAAGTCCTCAACTTGAAGGTGTGACTGAAAGGGAACATCGCAGATACTTTGCCTTTATTTAACCCCGGTCACCTCCAGCCACAAACTGGTCACCACTGCCCACTGTCAGCACCTAGAGATGTGCTGTACTTCTTGGAATATCAGAAATGTCACATTAGAAGCCAAATCACATCCTACTGGATAAACCTATAAGAGGAAAGTGGATGCGAAGCTGGGCCATTTGCGATGTTCGTAATCACTGTTCTTTTTTATCTCGGGCAGCGTCTCTGACAGCTTCATGACAAAGCAGCTTTGAGGATCTTCATGGACATATCGTGCTGTTCATCCCAGGGAAACCTTTCAATCAGATGACTTGTGCTCTTGGCCTGAGCTTTAAGCATCAGATTTTGCCTTACACCACCATCTCATTTCATCTAAAAGGCTTGGATTTGTTTTGGTCTAAATTTGAGTGATGAAAAATATATATATTTGTACAATATACACATATATGTATGTACGTATATCTCAACAGTCCCCTGTTTCATGTGGCCTTACTCACGAGGAGAACTGAAACAAGGAAATGAGTGGAAAAAACATATGAAATAACTTACCGTTAACACAGATGAGATGACATAGAATGTCAGATATTTCCCAGAAGGCTTTGCCCTTTAAAACTTCATATAGCAGCACGGCTTCTCAACGCGAGACTCGCCCTTGTGTTTACACTGTGCGCGTTAATATAATACAAGGGACATGGGTGAGGAATCCGCTGAGAATGAAGAATAAACAGAACTTCATAAAAGGTCTCGTGTCACTGGCTTCGGTGTTAATTACTTCAGAGACCGACTTTCATGCGGCAGAAGTTGATTTGACTCACACAGCTCACACTTAGGACTAGAAAAGAAGAAATAAACCTGCTGCAGTTTAATATTAAAGTTTATATTAATGGCTGTAAATTATGAGTAGAAAGACGAGTTTGTCTTCCGGTAATGAAAATCACAACAGTGAATCAAAATAACAGTTGCATCGTTGATTATTAAAAAAAAAAAAAAAAAAAAAAAAAAAACTTTTACCTAAATCACTGGAGCAATTTCATCCACAATACAGCAAAATTAAAAGCACCATCTTAACTGGAATTCTTTGCCTGATATTGAATGGAATCTAAGTCTAAGTCAGGTAATGATTGAAATGTGAATATTAAGTGTCAGTTTCCAGGGCAAGAGGCCACCGCAGGATATGTAAGTGGCCTGGATGCAGTGTGGTTTACAGTATTCCAGCAGGGGAAGTTCTGCAGAATGTGTCTCCCACCATAAAGTCAGCTGGCTGGTGGATTCTCTCGTGGCTCTTGGAGCGTAGACACACAGTCACTCCAGAATATTCTATTAAGCTCGGCTAGGTTCGGATAGAGCAGCTGGGAAGGTGGTGACGCCTTGAAAGACATCCCTCCCGGCAGAAAAGAAACTGGCACTCAGTGCCATTAAGTAACAATTAGGATCGCCTGCCTCCTCCATGGCACCTGTGGGGAGGTCCCATCCATTTGATTTAGTGCGTTATGAACAAACTGAAGGTTCTTCTAAGTATTAAAGCCCAGTACAATATCTTCTGCTGCTATCCAACTGTATGCTGTAGTTGCAGAAGCACAAAAAGCCCTGTGGCCCAAGCCTCTCAAGGTAGTCAACGTGAGGTCAGGCAATGAGCTTCAAAAACCACTCCTTCTACTCGCTGGCTTGGCAAACTTTCTTCTCTCTGAATTGCCTTTACTCAATTATTACCCCCCAAATAAAGGTGAAAACACAAAAGTGCCGTATCAGTCGCACATTAACCAACTGTGTTTTCTTGCGGCTTCAGCGATGTGTCCAAGCAGGCCTGTGGCTCGCCATCTGCTAGATCCTGGTGAGGTTTAACAAGAAAACTGGGGTTTTTTCCAGCCCTCGCTGCCTCCCCCCCAACACACCCTGACTGTCAGGTCACATGACCAGCTGCGATAACTTGGGTCTCATGGAAGGAGACGGACAAACTCTACAGTTTTCCCTTCATTTTCTCACTGCGAATTTGTCTCTTTCACAGCAGAAAAACACATTAGTGTGTTGAATTCCTGCCAACTAATAAGATCTGGGAATCATAATGTACAGGACAATTAAAACAAGAACTGAATTAAATAAAATTCACTAATTACTTTATTGGTATTAAGTATAAATTAGAGGACCTGGTATACAGTATATAAAGCTGTAATGCCGAAAGGAATCAGAAAATGAGATGCTATTCCTGCTTACACAGTAATAAATGGTTAATACGCGAGGGTGGACACCACATTCTGATGAAGCCGCCAGTTTTTCGCTATCTTCGAACGGCAGAAGGCCTCATAGCCAGTCTCAAAACACGGCTGGTTCTTTTGTAGAGTTAAGAATGTTTGTGTTTGTTTGTGAAGAACAAACAACCTACATGATGTAATCCACGTTTAACCGGCACTGTGCTGCGCGCCCTCATTCATCAGCGAGACACTTTGCAAAACCCACAGTCTGCTGGGCAGGGGCAAACAACTGTGAAACGTGCGAGTGTAGAAACATCTGGCACAACTGCAGGATGTCATCTGAGAGCGTCGTGGGTACGTGCGTGCGCACAGCTCCGAGTACCGATTTGTTGTTTAGCTTCTGTTGGAGCAAATTCCAGAGTTCCTGTTTTTAGTGTGTGTGTGTGTGTGTGTGTGTGTGTGTGTGTGTGTGTGCGTGAAATGCTCTAAACGCAGAGGCAAGCTCCACAGCTCACACTGCTCTTACTTACATCATATGTATAAAATTCATATAACTAAGTGTAAAATTCTTCAGAATAAACACACGCGCGGCTCTCCAACACACTGTTTGACGCTGTGTATTTTTTTTTTTTTTATGTCTGATGTGACAGACGGCACCAGTCAAAGTTTGAGGACAGTTGCTGGAGACTAGTTTTTTTTTTTCTTCTCCAGTATTTTGACAGGGACGTGAGCCACCGTGTTTTCCCAGCTCTTCTGCAGCAGTTCCATGAGATTTTGCACACTTTTCGGCGGCTCGGCTTTCAATCTTCCGTCCGGTTATTCCCGCACAGCTGTGGCCCAGATTGGTACCTGGGTATTCACAGCTTACCGTGGTACTGTACGCTGCTCTCCCTTGTCAGCTGAGGGGAGCGGCATCTACATATCGGAGCCTCCAGGGGTAAATAAAGCTTAGTAGATCACGACTGATCTTCCTCCAAGGTTGATGCACCCACCCCCCTGCCCACCAACCTCCTTTCCAGTGATTAATCACATGCAGGTGGGTGGGGGGTGGGGGGGGCTTGTCAGGCCTGCGCTAATGAAATGAGCAAAGATCATTAACCCACTCGCTGGGGCAACACACTCAGAACCACGAGTTAAAATGACTTCCATAGGGGGCGGCCCAAGCCTGTAACCCGACCCCCCTGCCCCCCGCCCTCCGCGCAGGATGGAGCGGTGATTACACACATTCAGGCGCCTATGGGGGGCTGCATTTTGACGGGTCTGTCCATCACTGGGTTGCTTATCTCTCTGCCTCCTGGAAACGAACCTCCTTAGATGTGTCCCCTGCTTCCCTTTTCAAACTCATCCTGCAAAGGAATTTTTTTTTTTAAAGTACCACTTAACGTGTAGTTCCTCTGTCCGCGTGACGTCGGCCTGTTCCATCTAATCTGTGATTGCTAATGGCTGTCAGCTGTCACTGTCCCCTCTGCCTTTGTCCTTCACACCTCCTCCCTTTATTTTTTTTATTTTTTTTTTTTTGGAGTGACCTTGGAACCTGAGACTGGAAGGACACCACTCTGATCTGCTTGCACTTTCTGTGGAGCCCATGTAGGACAGGGTGGGAGTGGGGGGAAGCGATCGAATAGCCCGTTGAATACTGCTCTTCATATTTTGGTTTGTTTTCCTTCAATGCTTCAAGTGCGAGGCAGTCGCGGTAACCTTACGGCTAGGGTGCTGCCTCAGATAGTTGGATTGTGTGTTTGGGGGTAGGTGTCTATTGGCAGGCTTCTCATGGGCACCGTTTCCTTCGATTTCCCTTGAGCTGCAGCTGAATGATGCTGCCGGGCTGCTCTTTGGACTTTTAATGGCTGTGGGGGGGGGAGAAGGAAGGACGTGTCAGGCAAGAAGAGAAAGTTTTGCTCAGCCTCCTCTAGTCCTCGCACGAAGACTGCTGGGGGGGGCGCTTGGCTTTGAAGTGCCCGCGGTGTTTTCCGACAGAAACTTACGGTAAACTTTGGGGGAAAAAAAGACGGACAAATATGGCTCGTAAACAGTCAATAAGCTGACAAATTTATTTGAAAATATTTTGACGTCCTTTCATACTGCAATGGGACCGAAATAATGAGCTGCTGACACACACTCAAACACATGCTCATTGCGGACCGAATAGGCCCGAGGCAGCAGGCAGTTGGACATCGTACAGTAACGCACATTTGCTTGCGGAGTGGGCAAACTGCGTGCCAGTCGCACGGCTCCTGCTTCCCAGGCTGAGACCGTAGGTTGCTGAGGTTTATTCCTGCAGAATTTAGCAGCATTAAAGCTTAACAATGATCTTCCTCAGCCAAACGCAGCTGGAGTATAAAGAGATCTATATAGTGAAGCCTCAAATAAAAACAACGGTTGGGAAATGATTTTAACGTGCCCCCTGGTTTCTCGTGAAAGGTTGCGATTTGGCCGTAACTGATGGCACCGTCTCCTGGAAGAAGTCAAAGAACCGAGCAGATGCACTGCCTGTTTAAAGCCTGCCTTTATAAACCGCTTGTATGTTTATTTGCACAGTTCCCTCACAGTTGTGAATCTAAGCAGTGATTTATTTAGTTTTTTTATTATTTTTTTTCCAGAAAAAGCAAGAGAATAAACCAATACAGATGAGCAAGAAGAGACTGATTGTGTTTTTTCTCAGTCTAAATAACTCACTGATGGATTGGGCTGCAGGTAGTGAGGTGGTTTTTAAAGACAAAGAACTGAAACATGAAGGTTGCTGGGGGGTGTTGGCCCTGTTATTGTACCCTTTATGCAGCTTTCCTTCTTAACAATGCGGCAACAAAAATGGCACAGTAAGAAACATCCAACCATAAGTGGATAAAAGCACCAACGAAAGGTGCAAAATAATAATTAGAATGAGTCACTGCGGCTGTTAACACTGGAATCTCCGCCCCTGAGCTTCTGCAGATGTGTTGTGGGACACTGATTGATGGTGGCTCCCTCTTCGCCGTGATTCATGCTAAGATAATGCTGCAGGATTTGAGGGCAAATTAAATTCCATTTGTAATTTCATGCACGATGGTGCAAACTCCTCGCAGCTCACTCGGACAGTTTTTCAGCAAGACAGGCATGTAAGCTGCAATTATGCTGAGTCGCCTCGTTCCGTGGATCGTGGGGGAGTAGAAAAGAGAAGAAGGAAAACTCAGTCATGATCACACAAAAGGTGGAGGTGGAGGTGGGCGGGTGGGGGAGGAGGTGGGGATTACATATGATGGGGAATAAAACAAGAGACGTACATCTGCTAGCTTCTTTTTTTAAAAAACTTTCTCATTTCGGTCTCCAGACGTGTCGGGTTCTGCTGAATATTCACATGCTGTTTCCTGCGATGCCGACCTTTCAAGCAATACCCTGAGGTATCAGCAAAACGGGCCTAGGCTGGGGAAACAAAACGTAGGCACCCTTCTTACTTGCCCCCGTCCCTTATTCGCTTTCTTAGCAAGGTGAAATTTACATGGCCTTTGCTTGGCCCCTCATTTCCTCTTTTTCTTGCTTTGAAACAAATCAGCTCTCTCACCATTAATCGAAGTCGAATCACAATATGCCATTGAAGTATAAGTTTTTTCCCCCGATTGAGGGCCCTCTTGCTGTTTTTAGTCTCCATATTTTTATGCTTTTCCTTTGTGACTGCACTTGGCTCTTTGTTCTTTTCATTGTTGTGGATGCATAGCATAATTATTACTGCTCAGTTACTTTGCTGACATCTAAACAACTGGATTTTTTTAGCGGAACGATGCCATCGGCTGGTTAGCCGCCACTCTCGAAGACACGACGGAAGGGTCTGACGAGAGACCTGATCTGACAACGTTGAGTTAAAAACATGTTCTGCAACAATGTGTTGCCTGCTACCTTTTATCTTCCACAATTTCTGGCCACTTATTGATATTTTATGTGCTTGAGGTTCATTTGCCAATGACAAATTCAGACTATATTTACACAGCTTTGGAAGAGGTCCTTGAAATAGTATCCCTGGGTTCTGAAGAAAGTACAGGTCAAGCTTAACGAAACAGTGTCCAAAACCTAGAGACTACACTCCAGCTGGAAGGAAGGGGCCTGGAAAGGGAGACTCCTGTCCTGAATGAGATACAGAACATCTGTGAGTGCATGCAAGAAATGTCCCCCAAAGATGAGCTGGTAGAGGAGTGTCTGAGGCAGACTGGGGATGTGGATAGCAGGGAAGCACAGGTGGTGCCATGGCAGGATAAGCATGTCTAAGGAATGTACTAGCAACAGACAGCAGAGGTGGCTGACGTGGAGATCCTACCAGTGGCTGGAAAAGGTAGGACTGAAGGACTGTACAGAGCCACTGATCACGGCAGCACAAGAACAAGGCCTCCACACCAGGTCAGTCAAAACAGAGGTACCATATCAGGCAAAGCTGTGCAAAGAAACCCCTGAGACAGTCCAGCACTTTGTAGCGGCTGCAAGATGCTGGCAGATACAATTAATACTGAGGAATATGGAATGGAGACTCCCAAGTCTAAATGGGAGAAACCACAGAAACTGGTGGAAAAAACAGAGTCATGTTCCTGTGGAACATCTACATTCAGACAAAAAAAAACAGGTATTGACTAACCAAGCAGCAATAGGGGTAATAGACAAGGACCATGGTGGTCCCGTTGGTGACAGGAGCACTTGGGGCTGTGATCCTTAAGTTGGAGGAGCTGTTCCATCAGATCCTAGGCATGACAAAATTGGTCTCAGTCTAGAAGAGCACACTGCTGGGAACAGCAAAAATACTGCACTGTACCCTCAAACAGACAGGCTTCTGATATGAGACCTGACTCTGAGGGAGGTTACCCCCCACTGGGGAAAACTGGGTGAGAGGATTTTACATATATGTCTTTCAGATTTTTTTTTGCTGCTAAAATCAGCCACAAAAAAGAGGAGCCAGACTTCTAATTAGGTCAATGGTCTGAGTAAAGGCCAGGTTGAGCTTTACTCTTTCACAGAAAAACAACTGAGTGAAGATGTGTGGATGAGCTTGGAGTGAGAGTCAGGCATACATGCCCAAAGAAGGGACCTAGGAGCCCTCTATTAGAATAATGTAAATTTTAGAAACAAGGTGCCTTGCACAATTGGTAATCTTGGATTATCCCTAGTAGATAAAGGAAGAGCAGCCTATTGATCTGCTTTTATCTTAATCCTTTGTAAAAGAGTGATTTCTTCACGTTGCAGTTTACCAACGCTGCTTTTCTCTGGGCCGCCCTAGCCTGTTTTCACTTTATCCGCTTATTTCACCCAAGCCTGTCTTTCTGGCCAGATTTAAGGAACAATTTGACCTATTAAGGGGAAATCCTGCCAAAAGTCCCAGATGAAGTGCGGATTGGCTCTGCTGTCAGATGCTCACGTTGCTAATTTGAGGTGATGGACGACCGCGATGCTTCCTTTCCCGTTCTGCCAAAGAAGAGTACTGATGGTAGTTGAGGAGGGGTGCAGACACAAGGCAGCTGCAGGCTTGCCCTCACGGTGCTTCACCGCTACTTCACACATCCAGAACACACTCATTAGAGCCTCTCAATCACTTGTGGCTGGCAGAACAGGGCCATTTTGCTTGTCACATCGGGGTCTCGTGGGGGTGTGTCACTCAGCCTTAATGGTGCATGGAGCACCAGCACCCGTCCCACCACCTCGCAGCCTCTGCCAGCTGGCACAATATAGGTTGCAGTATTTCACATTTTCTGTAACACCATAACCACCTCCACTGAGACTACCTGATCCGCTGACATGTTCCCTAATGTCGGCATAGCATTGGAATCAGTGCCAACATAGAAACAGGTTGAATTTGTTCTGTAAAAACGTAATGTGTCTTATTTGTAAAGCTAGAGGGGTTGGCATCATTTTTTAAAACATGACCTGACTGCACATCAAATTTAACAAGACACACGTTGAAAATTAGAGCACCATGCCATACTATACTAAAGATGGTATACCTCTCTCTGTACACCTTCATCTGACATTCTGTCAGGGAAGGATTACTGGGATAATATAGTATAGAATCCACTGTACTTTCAGAGTATAATGATGCATTTGTAGTGAAACAAGTCCACAGGAATGCTAGCATGTGTTGACTTTGAGCAGATCCTGAGGCCCTGCTTGCCTTTAACAGAATGTAGATGGATCATGTTGCAGGCTCCTAATGACTTCCACGTGGCTGTGGCACAAGTCTCGGGCTGAGTGACAGAGCTGTCACCCTGATGGATTCGACTCCTTCCAAAGTCAATTACGAGAGCAGTGGGGGGGCATCCATGTTAAGAACCCCGCTCCTACCCAGAAGCGGTCCTTTCAACCGAGACAACATCACACCACTTCACCGACTCAGAGTTTCAGCGTAGAAGCTCTATTACCCCCCCCCCACCCCTGTGAAAACCATTTTTAAAATAAATGTTATTTGGAAAAGATGTACGCTCAAGCACAGATCCTTGTCTTGTGCCAAACATTTACATTTATTTATTTATTTAGCAGAGGTTTCTCTCCAAACCAACATCCATGACTACTGTGTAGTATTTAGCCAACACATTTTTAACCCTAGAAACACTAATAAACAGGGTAGCTATAAAAGCAAGTGAAAGACAGGAATATCATTTATGTAAAACAAAATTGAACGAAATGGCAGAAAAAAAGTGATGCCTTTCATACCCACTAGTCTATTTTCACTGGTGCTTCAAGGGATTCAAATTTTTGTTTTTATAATAAAATTTTCTTTCTGCGTGTTTCATTTTGTATTATGTATATTTGAGTTAGCTTTAATGTGTATTAAAATAGATATATGCATCTATTTATTTGCTTATTTGTTGTATGTTGGAACTGAAGTGGAAGTAGGAAAACCAGCAACCAGGTGAAATAGAGCAGTCTGACCAGTCCAGTAGCCAAAATACTGAACATTTCAGAGAGCTGAAGAGATCACAATTTCCATGAAGCTTCTCCCACCTTCTTTTTGTGTTGGGGGGAAAAAATTGTGCCATTTTAGTTTTTAAGGTCTTAGAAATCACTTTTTTCCCCTGACTGTGATATCACTCAGTCTCCTTACAATAATTATTAAATATGTGGGAAACTAAAGAAGATAGAAAGGTGTTTTAAATGGCATAAAACAGCACAAACCCCATACTAACTAACAATGAGGGGCTTTTTGTTTCTGCCTTAGCTGTGTGTGGGGGGGGCTTCATGAGATGAATGATGTCATGAATCACAACAGTCATTAATATCCCCCCCAAAAAAAATCCAGCACTAAAATATACACCTGGTTTTGGTGTCTGTGCTGTTGAAGAGGATCGCAGCCATGAAAAAAATAATTCTTTTATTTTAAAAGCAAAAAAGAAACATTTTTACAGCACAAATCAGTGCTACTGTAGCACTACAGAAAGGGTTTTCTATTTATGCTGTTTGGGGGGGGATGTTAACAGACCTGGAGTCAAGCAAACACCTAAAGAAATAATAAAACCCACATCTGAAGTAGCAGAGCCCTGGTGAGATTTCAGAAAGGCAGGATCCACCATAATATGTGGACAAAAATTTATATTTGAAACATTCAGCAAAAATTCAGGACAAATATGCTTCCCCCCCATTTTCAATTTATTCCTTCCCTTCATCCATAGCACATGAAATCTGTTAACCTGTTGGAGAACAACAGCCTGTTATAATTAACTTGGTGTTTTATCTAACATGTCTTGAGGTTAGAAGCAGAGAGAAAAACCTGGTGAAAAAATGAGCATCCACACCCTGGGCGGGAAGCAATGGCAGCTCCCATTCCCGGAGCACGCAGCACTGGTGCCATCCTTCATGTGCTTCATCGTTGTGTCCAAATGTGGGACAGCAGTCCAAGGAGAAGCACTAGAATCCAGGTGCAAAGGTTAACCAATTTGTCAGCTTTACCAAGAGCTAGGAGATGTCTTGTGGAAAGAATTGTTCAACACTCTTATGGAATAACGTTGGGGTCTCATTATAGTTGTGTGGCAGGTAGCAACAGGAGCCACATCTCTGTCTTCTTCGCTGACAGCTGCACCTGGACAAGGCATCATTAATGGAAATGAGCACCAGGTGCAGACATTTAAAGCAAATTTACACCCTCTCTTTAATCGGCCTGACAGTCACGAGCTGAACACTTTTTGGGGTTTGTCTTTCTTCTGGTGGTTCTGTCAGTTAGTGTAGTGCTGCTAGTGATTTTCATGCCCCTTTCTGTCTCTGTATGGTAGGTCTGTATGGCATTTTTCTTATTTAGTTGCTCCTCTTGGTTTTATTATTAGAATGAAGTTCTCTGCTGTCAAAGCTCTGCAACTAGTTAATTTTATTTACTTAACTGCATAGAATGTAAGTGCATGTATGTATATAAAGAGAACATACATTCACTTCCTTTTGAAGGGCACCGAATTAGGTGGTTGCTGTCTAGCTGGCTGAAAAAGCCTCGGGAATCAGGCCGATCTGGAGCGCAGAGATTGGAGTTCACGATCCATACAGAGTCAGTGCTCATATCTTCCTGGAACCTATGGCTGTTTGAGTGGAAATGTAGTGGTTGCCAGTCCGTCTGCAGACTTGCATCATCCACATCAACCAACGTTCTTGCCTAAATCACCAGTGCGCTCATGTTCATATCTTTATATCTCTGTTCAAATCTCCCTTTCCCTCCCCAGTCCCTTGTCAAACTCTCTCATAATCCTATGGTGACCTTTATACGATAAAATTAGGCAACACTTTATTAGCCGAGTATGTTTTCGCAGACGGAGGATTTATGCGGTTGATGCTCGTTCAGAAACATCAAACTGTGTCGAACAGAGGAAATACGAAGTTTGAAGCAAATGTAATAAATACTATACTTTGGTTACGGAAACTGAAAGCGCCCCGAAACATGGCCTGAGGTCACGTCCCTTGTTCAAGTGCAGAGAAACACTGCCTTATCTTAGGGCAACCGGATGATTCAAAGCACACAGCTTTACTTAAATAATGTCTTCTGCTATCTGTTAATTCCTCGACTCACCAGAACGTGTGACCTGCACTGTTTCTTAGATCATTTAGGTAAATGTTGTTATATTGTCATTACAGCTGCAGACATTCTGTGCTACTGAATCAGATTTGTGAGCTACTCAGCTCCTGGAGCAGCCCTGATTCTGCTGCTTCTCACACACCGAACCGTTTAAAAAGACGTGTTGCACCTTTTCCAAAATCTTGAGTTATGTTTGCTTGTGAGTTTCTATTACTGTTTATTCGCGTTTCACTGAGATTCACAGATACTCAGACTGGGGTGGCATATAATGAAGGTGGCAGCAGCTTGTTCACCTGCAAATTGAAGTCTTGGGAAAGATGAATTTCAGGAGAGAAATATTGGACCAAACCTGGCCGCGCCCAGCTGTCAATCACATCCGTACTCATAAAAACACCCTGCTACTTCTCCCCCTGCGGACGCTATTTTCGTAAATCCAGCACCACCTGACCTCCACCTTGAGCCCCAATGGGGGGGGGCTCAACAACCTCGCTCGACAGCCAATGTGAGACCCCAAGCAGACAGGACATTAAGCATCCTTCCAAATGCTCAAACCTGTCTAATACCTCCAACTCCTGAAATATATAAAAATTAACAGCAAACTGCATTCGAGTGCCCCAGGTAGCACAGCCTGCAGTGTAACGTTTACATCTGTTGCCTTGTAACCTGAAGGTTTTTGGCTCCAAGTCCACCTCCTGCTCAATCAAGGAACTTACCTCGAATCTGTACCCCTACATATAGTTAAAGAAGTGTTAAAATAATTATCTACTATTGCAGTTACATGAACCTCAATAATTTATTCATTCCTATTTGCAGCATTTCAGTCACATATTTGCCTTAAGCAAACTTCCTGATGCCACCGTACCCTCCGAGGCCAAAGCCACCCTTTTGGATTGTTTCTCTGAGAAATAATAACCAAAATAAATATAAATTTAAATCAAAAGTGCCTTTAGTGCAGCATGACAGCAAATCATTCCTCTTCACAGCTTGTGCCAGGACACACACACTCACACACACACTCACACACACACACACACACACACTCACACACACAGCCTTGTTCAGGCTCCAGTGATGTTGGTTAATTAAAGGACGGAGAGGGTTAATGTGCTCCTGCTGCAAACGTAACAGCAGGCAAAGAGAAAACACATGACATTTGCTGGGCAAAGGCTGCTTTCGGTGACATTTTCACACTTGTGCTCCCGCCTAATGCCACAACAACTTTGCCTCTCTGTATTTGTCACCTGCAGCCTAACAAGCTAATTAAGGTCCGCCCTCCTTTCTGTGCCAGAGTCTGTTAGCGGCCCCCCGTGGATGCGTCATCTCCTTTGCATCCGTGCCCCCTTGGCCACAACTCTGCCTGCTACAGAGGGCGCCGGCACACGTGCCACTTCGTCCAGCTGGTCAGCCGCGGAAACGCTGCGTTGGTAGCCATCTTTGTGTGTGGGCTGAAGCGACGGATGATGTTGTGCGATGACTGAGCGACACGTTATTGCGCCGTCATTTTTCTACACAAATGTTGGTCTCCTTTTCGTTTCGACAGTTTGCTCGGCGGTCCTGCGTGGAATGCCAACAGTCTGAGGAGGTGGAAATGGAAAGGAAAAGGGCCTCTTGGGTATTTTCTTCTCGTGGCCTGCATAGTATCATCATCAAAGAGCAGGACTAACACCTCCAGCCTCCTCGCAGTCACACCCTCACACACCCACACACACATACTCATGGGTTTCCCCAGCTGCAAGACATCTGTAGAGAAACTGGGTGACATCACTGACGCCTGGGTGTCACATAATGGTCCAGGGCGTGTCCCGGAACAGTGTTTTGCGTAAATGGGCCACGATGAGCAAGAGAGCAACTCAACATCAGTGGATCTGTCTCTATCGTGAGGTATAACCTGTATGGAAGCGTGGCTCATTGTGAAAGCGTTTGAAGGCAGCTTTAACTCCTGCGTGCTGCAGTGATGGGATCAGAGCTCCGTTTGATGATGGGGTATCCACGAACGGGACGGAGGCTCGCGCTACGGTCCGACACATTAACCTACACACAGAACAAGTTGAGGAGAGGCGGCAAAGGCGGTTAACAGCGGGACGTTTGTTTCTTGCAATGTGAAAAAGGACATAAGAAATCTGAACGGTTTGTGACGGGGGAATGATAGTCGGCCTGAAATCCCGTGAGAGACCAGGATTGCGCGGGTGACGCGTGTGTGAACGTCACACCCCCAGTTTGGCACAGGCACTCCGTGCAGCAGTGCCCCACGCTGGGCTGTGTACAAAAATGGAGCATCCGCCTCACTCCTGGTTTGACTTGGACGCAAATCTGAAAGAAAGTCACACAATGGTAAGGGCGTGTGTATCCGTGGAATGAATGTGTCACCCCATGACGCAGAGGAATATTCCCAACATCCCCGTCGTGCTGTTTGTTTGTGGGGTACAGATAAGAGAGGGAGCGGTTCAGTGCTTATGCGCTGGCCGGTCGGTAACCGTACATTAATAAACCGATGGCACCGCTGGCCGATCCGCAGCGCATGTTGTACCTCGATAATTAGCTCCAAGTTCTCAGGCGTCGGTTGCTCGCGCCCGGATTACTGGGTTGAAACAAAGAGCAATTTGCAGGCAGCATCTTGTCAAGCGGTGAGGCTTCCACCCCGTTTCACACAGAAGGCCTCGGCGCCAGAATTTAAACGATGCGGCCTGTTTGTTGCCAGACAGCAGACAATGACTGTTCCCTTTGGTGATGTAAGCCTCCACTTTGAGCTAGACTTGCCTGCTTCCGGGTTGGATTCCAGGTGGCCTACGGCCCCTTGTGGGTGGACTTACAAGATTAGGGCCTGGAGTTTTCTGGATTTACAATAGGGCAGGACGGCCAAGCTCAGCGAGCCCATCTGCAGGGCAAAACATGCGAGCGTCAACTGTGCACTCCTGCAAGCGGCCCCGTTGGGGTGGATTTTTTCCACGTGCTGCACTGTGTCCACAGTGATCTTACAACAGTCTGCAAAGCTACAGCAGGAATCTTGTCCCCCATCAAGGAAAAGTGAACTTCTGCTCTGCAGCTGAGTGGGAAATAAAGGCCTGACATTCGTTTTGGTCACAACCCATCTGAGGAACATCAGGCTTTCAAATGCACTTCCCCAGGGATAAAGCAACCTGCAAATACTCATCTTCTTGGATTCCGTCGTCAGTGTCTTCATTTCAGATGCTTGGTAATTTAAAAAAAAAACTGCTAAATGAAAACAAAGAAACACAAATATACAGAACACTGATTTAAGTCCTATTCATATTATCTTAGTCCCTAAGAGTCAGTAGCTAAAGCAGTTTTGAGTAACATACTTCATGGATTCAAAACCTTTTTCTCAGTCTTTTTTAACATTTTATTTTTTTATTATTTAAAGAAGAATGAAAAATACAATAAAAGCAAGAATTCTTGTGACATATTCAAAAACAATGGGGACCCGCATTATAATACAGATACACATACAAAAAGATTAAAGTAAATACAGAAAACTTTCTTGTTTTTAGATTTCAAACTGTGTTTCCAAATAAGTATTCATATCTTTTTTTAAAAATGTTCAAGTATACAATTCTTTTTGGACCTTTTTTTTTCATGAATATAATAATGTGCCTTATGAAATAGTCAGGAACAAAGAGCATTTTACCATTATTTTCAAGGGAAGTAAAGATTGTTTTGATGTTCATTTCTTCTGAAACTAATGTCAATATTAGACATATCGCAAACAGAAGTTTGCGATTCAATCCAGGAATTTTTAACCACGGGGTAGAGCCAGAACAGATGCTGAGTAGTTTCAGGGCGACTTTCACAAAAGACACAGTTGTCATCAATTTTAATTTAAATTTTAAAATGTTGGACAACGAGGGACTTCAGTCAAATGTTTGCATCCAAGGTGACCTATAGAGTTCTCCCTTTTCACCTGGATATCCTACAGAACAAATTTATCGGAGGAGCTGTGGTCAATAGTGAAGCTGCAGGGGGCCTCCCTGAGACTTGACCTGGCAGTGTTCACTCAGGTACGTTTTTAAAATCAATGTTATCCCGATATAGTCTGCTGCTTTTTTAGACTCAATGGCATTTACTCTGCAGCCTCTGGACACAGAAAGGTCTGTAATAAAAAAAAGAATACAGTAGAAGAGTACAGCACACATAGCATTGCTTAAGCTTCCACTCGAAGGGCAACAACAACGGAAATCGTACAAAAAATACCGACGGGACTCTTGCTTTTCCGCTTCTCCATTTCACACACATACGCTGTCGAAAGGAAACACCTTAAAGACGGGCAGTATTTTTCACCGCTTCAAATTGCTGCCTATTCATGGCCATTCAAAAGTCAGCTACATTTGACTTTTCAAAGTTATGACATTTCTGCAGCATTTAACACAAAATTAAAAGAAATCAATAAACATCTTAAATGCTGCCCTGCCATTAAATGTGCTATGATTCTGTACAAAATACTAACATATATTGTTATATTCCACAAATATCTGCTGCTAATATTTGCGGCTAAGCAAGGTCTTGTGTCTTGTCCTAAATGTCCACCTGATCAAATTCCAAGCGACTTCTAGCCGGTTCGAGTCGTTTCATATTTTCTTTCATATTTACTTTGCAAATTCAGTTCAGTGTTATGGCTTGAGTTACAGTAGAATATTTCCCTTCCTTCAGCTAAAACGCACAACCCTGTGGTCAGTCTACCTACTCCACCATCTGCTGCCTGAACCCTCGGCTCTGTACGGCCATCTGCTGCTTAACAACCAGTTTGTTGTATTAGTTCCACATCTTTCCTCCACTATCTGGGATGTAACTAGTTCATCAGAACATCGATTGTTGCATGTCTCCATTTCCAGATCTTACATGCCTTGGGAATTTTAGATAAAGTACCGTATGACAAAGTCTCATCAGTAGAATAACCACCTTTCGAGAATATTTTTGTATTTTACCAGTTGTTGCTTATATCCTCTCCTCAGCTGCTGGCAGGTTTACCGTTCAGTTTTACCCTGCATAGTTAAACATGTAACCTCTGTCTAACGCTTCACATGTTTCTGGGTTCATTCTGGGTTAATTTAAACTCAGCACCCACTGCAATATTCATAAGCAGAGTACTTTACCCTCTTATTTTACCTGATGTAATACTCTCGAGCAGTGTACTTACCCTGATGTGCTCCAATAAAGATTACCCAGCTGTATAAATCATTTCTTAGTTTACTGCTCTAAGTTGCCTATTTCATAAGTATTATGGTACACTATCTATATTTTTGTCCTAAACATTTTGAATTTTACATTTTATTTAAGTACTTCTGATTACAGGCCCCCTTTTAGAACGTCATGTGTCATATGCTCCAGCACTTATATAACCAATTTTCTGCTGTTGTCACTGGTTACAGCTGACAGAACACGGCTGACTGATGTCAAATACCCGAACCATTCGGCCCAAACTACCGATGCCCGTACTTTTTTTTTGTCACCTGCAGCAGGATGAAGCCGGAACACTGCAAAGCGAACTTCATGCGGCTGAGCCTGAGGGAATTTAGAACACACACAGTGACATTCTGAATATACAGTGGGCATAAAAAGTTTACACACCATTATGGAAATTGCAGGTTTTTTTGTAATACAAAGCCAGAAATGAAGATAAATCATGACAGGCAGTTTCCATCTTTAACGTGACCTTGCAATCAATAGAATCTAAAAGAAAAACAAACAGATGATTGTTAGAAGAAATCACTGAAATTTAAAAAAGCCTGACAACACTCTGGTTGCATAAGTGTGAACACCCATATACTAATACTCTGTGGAAGCACCTTTTGTATTTGTTACACCAGTAAACCTTGCTAATAAGTCATTATCAGCTTTACAAACCTGGATGTTGCAATTTTATTCAACTCTACCTTTAGCTCTATATCCAAATTTACCTTATTAGTTTGAATCTGGCTCAGTCTTGTGGACTCTGAATGTTCTCCCTGTGTCTGTGTGGTTTCTTCTGGGTGCTGCGGTTTCCTCCCACGGGCTAAAGTCGAGTGATTCAGGTTAATTTCACACTCTAAATTCCCTACTGAGTGTGGTCACCCTGCAATGGACTGGGGTCCCATCCAGGGGTGGTTTCCAAGCCTAAGGCCCAATGCTTTTGGCAGGGGGTCCGGACTGTTGCAGCCCTGCTCAGAACAAGCAGTTAATGAAGATGGATAATAATACAAAACAAAAATTAAGAAAAGTTCTAGGTCATTCAAATAACTTGTACTATGTCACCGGTGTGTGTGGTCACCCTGTGATGGACTGGCACTCCATCTGGGCATAGTTTCATATCCTTGCACCTGTTGCTTCTGGAATAGGCTCTGGATTGCTGAGACCCAACTCAGGGTAAAATGGTTTGGCTACCTCAAAAAAAAGTTCAAGCTCCTGCAGATTGCCAGGGGATCTCCAAAAATATCTCTTGATATTTGGAGCTAGTCAGTATCCCATTTATCTTGACCACAGCCCCTGTCCCAGCTGAGGAGAAACAGCCCCAAACTATGATACTGCTACCACCAACCTCACAGTAGGGCTGGTGTTCTTTGGATGATGAGCTGTGTGATCTTTGTGCCAAATGTATCTCTTAGAATTAAGGCCTCAAAATTCAACTCTTCAGACCATAAGATATTTTCCCATATGGTTTTGGATGATTGATTTTTTTTTTTTTAAATATTGAAAACTTTTTTGGGCTTGGATGTTTTTTGTGAGGAATGGGTTCAGTCATGCCATCCTACCACATAGCACTGACATGTGCAGAATATGGGAAAGTATTGTTAGATGTAAGGAGTAACCATTCCCTGCAGGAGGTTCCTGCACTCCTTTAATGTTGCTGTAGGTAGCCTCCCTAATACATTTTCTCCATGTCCTGTCATCAGGTTTGGAGGGCAATCTTTATTTTGGCAATGCGGTGGTACATTTTCTCCACTGTGATAGTGTTCACAGTGCTACATGGTACATCCAATTCCTTTGATAATCTTTTGTATCCCTCTTTGATCTGTTCCTTCAAGCAATAAGATGGTGTAGATATTTATCAGCTCTGTGTAGACCTTGGCTCTCCCAGTAGGATGCAACCATGAAGGTTTCGAGGTGGATATGGCGATTTTCCCACAGGAACACCTTCATTTTAGATTAATCAGAATCACTTTCATTGATAGTACGTTTCTGCTACTTACTATCGAACATTATCTTGAATGTGGCTGGTTATGTCTGATCTCAGCTATCAGCCCCCAATATTAAAGGTTGTGCGCACTTATGCAACCAGTGTGTTGAGTTTTTTTCATTGCATTTGTTCCAATAATTATCTGCTTGTTTTTTTTTTCTTTGTAATCATGTTAGTTGCAAGGTTGCACATGGAAAAAATGCTTCACACGATTTACCTTGATTCCTGGCTTTGTGTCACAAAACCCTGCAGTTTCAGTAAGGGCGTGTAGACTTTTCATATTCACTACACTCCTTAATATTTGCATGAAATGAGGCTCTCGTACACTTTATACTGGTGGAACAAATATGAGTAAATGAGTTACCCTTAGGAACAAATTGCACACTCGTCAGTTACGCTATATTTCGTTTTTCCATATTATATCATTTACCACAAGTTTTTTGTACTCATGCCCTGCATATCACCCCTGATGTTCCATAGACAACATGATTTTTATTTGCGTGTTTTATTCTACACTAATCCACAAACTGATTTTAGCAATTTATTTTGATCTTAACTTTTCATTAAGTTGTCGTTTCATTAAGGCATTTATAATGTTACCTCAAGGTTTTATCACACTTCATCTGTATTTATTTTGTTCACCTGTTTAGACTCTCTGTCCAGAGGAACACACAAATGCTTATATCTAACTGTGGTTCCTTTATGCAAAATGAACTCAGATTGTTAGTAATAATGCATAAAATAATGATAAAAATACAGATAAAATCAGCCCCGATAAAGGGGCCCCCTGACATCTGAACCATTAGTGTTTTGTTAATAATCAGGTTCCTTACCTTCTGCTCCAGTAGTAAAGCTCTGAAGACAGAGGGATGTAGGGCCAAAAAAAACAGTTTTCCTGATAAAATGCAGAACTGATGGACGACCACAGTTTGCTTCTTTCCGCTAGGATTCAGTGACACATTATCAAGGGCAGGGTCTGTGTTTGTCTTCAGAAATGTGAGAAACTGTCAGAGGCAGAGACTTCAGAAACAGAAGGATGCTGGTAGCACACAACAAAATAAAACAGCTGTATGACACTTTCAAAAAAGATAAGAGATGAGCAGACGTGTAGCGTGAAGAGTTTTTATTTTTCCTCTACGCGGACGGACAGGCCCTGTCTGTAGAGTCTGGAGTCTGAAAATTTTTGATTAAAGTGCAAAATAGACAGATTCATTTGCAAATATTGATACATAAATTCAATTTAAAGAAGCCTCCGTTTCTCATACTTGGATTATCTACTCGTGTCCTTTAGTTGCTCATTCAGTCAGTACATGGACACCACACATTACCTAGGTTATAAGTCAAACCCAGCAATCTCTCTAATATTTATTTTACCCTGTTGTACCTATTGTATTTTACCTACTGTAACACTCTCCTGCAGGGTACTTACCCTGAAATTCTACCTGCTGTAACCCTCTCCAGCAGGGTACTTACCCTGAAATTTTACCTGCTGTAAAACTCTCCAGCAGGGTACTTACCCTGAAATTCTACCTGCTGTAACACTCTCCTGCAGGGTACTTACCCTGAAATTCTACCTGCTGTAACCCTCTCCTGCAGGGTACTTACCCTGAAATTCTACCTGCTGTAACCCTCTCCAGCAGGGTACTTACCCTGAAATTCTACCTGCTGTAACCCTCTCCAGCAGGGTACTTACCCTGAAATTCTACCTGCTGTAACCCTCTCCAGCAGGGTACTTACCCTGAAATTCTACCTGCTGTAACCCTCTCCAGCAGGGTACTGACCCTGATTTGCTCCAGTAGACATTACCTTGCTGTATAAATAACTGCATGCAGTTTAATGCTGTAAATTGCTTTGGGGAAAAGTGTCATATAAATCCATGTAATATTTAAATGAATAATAGGACAAGAATCAACAGTGAAGCCTTTTTAGGATTTTAAAGTTGGAAAATTATTGTCTTCAAAGTTTTGCTGGATTTTTTTCTCCAAATTTCTGCATTGAGCCTTTATTTCAAGTGGAAAATACATAACTATTAATGCCCATGTCACAGGAACAAGACGGAAATGTGGGGGAAAAATCACCTAGCGAATAAACAAAAGTGTTAAAAAGTCACTAATTTGCTTTTGCTGTTGTATAGAAGCAGCTCATTATGCATTTAGTCCAGCACTTAAACTTACTTATAGTAATACTGTCCATTGGCTGAGTGAGAAGTTCAGGTTTGAGGCAAGAATCCAGCTTGGCCTGAGGAGAGGCTGCGGAGGCCAGTGAGAAGGTTCTACAACACAGAAGCAAGGCTGAACAGATTATCTGCCTAAACACTGTCTAGCCCCGGTGGCTAAAACAAAAAAAAGTCGTAACGTCGATATCCTGCAGCAAGTGGTCCCCCAAAAAGAGAAACACACTCCCAGTTCTGATTTATTATAATTCACGAATTTTCCTCTCAGGGCGTGAAGGAACTGAGCAAATTATTGAACGAGGAAATGGCATATAAAAAGAAGTGAAAGTGGACCGCAAAAGTGTGTGTTGTAGTAACTGGAATAAAACTAATAAACATAATAATTGCAGCTAAAATGTTACGCTTCCTTATGTCCATAAGGAGATGTGTGTTGAGTCTGTTTTGGGGATCTGCGCAGTAAAACTGCAAACTGTTTTGCAAGGTTGAAACTGTTTTTCACTGTATGCCACATCACCGGTTTTAATATGCATATTAAGTGCCCAGGAAAGACGATTGAGAAGCTACTTTCTTTACCGTGTTGCCATCAAATGTTGTACCACATCTGCAAGTCCCAGGAGCTTCTCCAGGCAGGTGGTAGCTGCCTGATGGCTTTGCACAACCCTCCCTCATTTCCTTACGTTCAATACTAATAAAAAACAATTTGACAAAATAAATGATGCCTTAAGGATGAGGAGGACTGTGAAGACAAGTGTGGTGGTATCCTTCACAATGCATATCATATCTGATGGAAAATAAGTGGTGTTTCATTATCAAAATTACCCTTATAAAGCACTAGTCTTTATGGGAGGTGTTGGGTGACAATTTGATGTAATATACAGTACTGTGCAAAAGTCGTAGGCACCTATGGGAAAAATGCTATAAAGCAAGGATGGTTCCAAAAATAATGCCATGAATACTTATTAATCAATAAACCTTCTAAAAAGTGCAGTAGACAAAAAAAGCCTCAATCAGATCAATATTTGGTGGGACCACCCTTTGCCTTTAAAACAGCATCAATTCACTTATGCAAACTTGCATACAGTTTAAGGTAGAGGTTAGTAGGTTCTTCCAAACATTTTGAGGAACTGGCCACAGTTCTTCTGCAGACTTTGACTGTCTCTGCATGTCCTCCCAGACTGACTTGATCATGTTGAGATCAGGGCTCTGTGGGGACCAGACCATCTGTTGCAGGATTCCGTCTTTTTGTTCAAGATAGTTGTATATGACTGAGATTGGGTGTTTGAGGTCATTCTCAGGCTGCACAATGAATTTGGGACCAACCAGAAACCCCCCTGATGGTAGATAAGAATCTACCTGTACTTCTCAACAAACACTGAAGTTGCATGCCTAACACTTTTGCACAGTACTGTATATTGCATTTTAAACAGATCCTTTGAGCACACATACTCTTGCATACATTTCTCAAAGTTTTAAATCTGATTTTCTTTCAAATGTCATATCCTGTAAACAGCTTGTCGTCGGCTCCATTGCAAGATGGAAATGAATATTTTTCAGTTCTGAGGAGATTTTTTTTCTCCACCTATTTTGGCAGCGATGATTTAAAAATGTACTTGGGGGTTATCCAGGTACAAAGATTTACATAATTATCACAACTCAGCCATTTTACAGTCCTGCTCCTTGTATTTTTGCGGCACAGTGCAAACACACAAGCACAAACAAGCGCATCTGTGGAATGTTTGTCTGCAGCGACGGAGTGGGAAGTTCTCAGGCGGTCATCGGCGTGTTTGTCCATAACCAGGCATCCTGGGAAATCAGCCGTCCTCAGGAGTGCAGCAGTTGGTTTGACCTGCGCTGTGGTGTAGGGGGCTTTCCGGAAAGAAAAAAGACACACCGGACTCTGCTGGTTCTCTCTGCCATGTGTGCAGAAGATTATTATCCAGGGTATTATAGCAGTGAAAGTGAATTTGTGACGTTGACACCAAGTCCTAGTCCAATGTCCACACCTGGCAATTATTATTTTTTGTTTATGGTGTGGAATATAGCCCCCTGTGGATGAACAAAAGGAGGCCCTCCTATATTTTCAAGCTTTTGGAACCTGGACAGCCTGCATGTAAGAAACGAAATGGAGTGGAGTGGCTTAGAACCTGGGTGAGAATAGTGCGGTGGCTGTTAGGCCGAGTCAGGTGACACTGTATATGTGTGAGCTCTGAACACTGTTCACGGGGGTCCTTGGGGACATGTCTCCCTGCTGATGAGGCACCATTTTAAATTGTTCAGAGGTGCCTTTAACAACCCAGGGTAGCACCTCCAATTGCACTGGCCAGGGGATCAAACCACAGCCTCTGCGAATGTTCTTTGGTGGTAACATCATGGTTTTCCCTTTTGTCTACATCTAAAGAGACCCCCCCCCACTTCCAGCACCAATTAAACAGCTGAGTATAGCTAGTGATGTGTCTTTCCACGGGGGTAAAAAACACCTCTCCTGAGATTCTGGGCCAGTTCTCCTTGTTATTGTAGGCTTGAATCCTTAACCATGTGAGGCCACCTGGTGCTCCACAGTCCCAGTCATGAGTAAATTGATGAGATGTGTGTACCTAGGTGGTTAAACCTTGTTTGTAGCTAAAGGGACCAAAACTGAGCCTTAAGCCACAGCTGAATGAGGCACAAAAAAAGCATCGTCCATAAGGTGGGAAGACGTGGCTATTTCCAGTGTTTCTGCTGATATTTGTATCATAAAATTCTTAATATGTTTAAAGAAGTGTTTATTTAAATTCAAGACTGTGGCTGATGTACAGGTTTGGAAAAGTAAACAATTTTCTGGCTTTTATTCACAATTTTGTCATAAAACCACACAAGAAAGTAAACACAAGCACAATTTTCCACTGTCCCTGGACTGTCCCTGGAGTTTTGCAGGAGAGCCCATAAATAGGACTGGAGCACTCAGTGCAACACAACAGCTTCTGGAATTTCACTGAGGTGAGGCAGCTGGCTGACAACATGTTTTCTGGGCTCGGCAAAACTGGGCAGCGCAGTAACTTTCTCATTTTACTTTTATTATTGCCGTACCGCAACCTCTGTAGCTTCCAAAAGAACTGACAATTTTTATACAGTTAAGCAAATTGGAGCTCAGTAGTGCTAGAGCAACACCCTGGGTAGGAACAATTGCAATAACTCTTCAAGGTTCAAAGGTCTGAACCACTTTACTTCCAATATACTGTATATACAGTACTGCATATACTCAACTCAGAGGAACTAATCTCAGAGGAACAGCTCTTCCATGAAGACCACTTCTGACAAGACTTCTCCATACTGTAGACAGGTGTACCAGGGTCCCAGTTGTTTCTGCCAGTCATAGCTTACAGCAGACCTGGACATCTTCCTATGTCAAAGGGAAATCAGCTTGATGCTTCTTTTGTTTGCTGCTCTGAGTTCCTGTAGTCGACCCCTGCATTTTTGATCCTCAACCTTCCCGGTTTGTTTGTGTTTCTGTGGAACAGCTTGGGCACTACTTCTGGAAACACCTATCCACCTAAAAACTTCTGCCAGGGAGAGACCTTGCAGATGCAGGATGACCACCTTGTGTCTCGTTGCTATGCTCACTGTTGGCATGCTGTAAAATTTGAAGGTTCAACTGCCAGATCTTCCACAACCTCATCTTTTTTGTGTGGTTGTCCCTCAAACAGTTTGATTCCCTCTGCAGCTGTTTCTGTTTTAGTTGATCAGTTTGGCTCAATCTACACATTTTGTGCCTCATCATCAGCACTTGTTTGTTATATTTGTTTAATCTGCACTGGGCTGCATGGCTACAAAGACCTCCCTTTTTCTTTTTATCACATAAAATATATATTTTTTGGTCAACCACTATATTACTATATTATTTCTTTCACAAAATACCTAAAATCTCACTTTACTACTTTTTTTACAAAAGGAACCCTTGAGCATCTAAAAAAAACTTTGCTACTGACACACTAACGCAGAAGATGTAAAATGACCATCTAAGACAAATATTTTTGTGAAACATCTAAAGTGCCGAAGACTTTTGCACAGTATTGTATATATATCTAATTCACCTAGTTAGAACTCTGGCTCCTCTTTTTGTGCCTCATTCTCGCAGCAAAAATAATTCAGAACAACATATATGTAAAATCCTCTCTCACCCAGTTTTTCCCATGTGGGGGGGAAACATTCCTCCTACCAGAGGCCTGAGAGTATGAGGGTATGGTATGGTATTTTTGCTGTTCCTAGGATTGTGCTGTTCTGGAATGAGACTGATGTTTTCATACCTGGGGTCTGATTGAAGTGGTCCTCCAGCTTAGGGGTCACGGCCCCAAGCGCTCCTGTCACCAATGAGACCACCTTTGTTTTCACCTACCACATTCTCTCCTGTTCCCTCAATAGCTGGTATTTCACTTCACATATTTCATCTTCCTCATGTTTCTATTACTCACAATCACCACATCTAATCACCACTGCTCTGGGAGACTGTGACACTCTGTTCTCGTGTCTCTGAATTGCAGTACACTGCTGTTGTGTGATAGTTCCTTCTTCCATATGCTCTTCCAGTGCTGTTCTGATTCAGCTCTTGTTGGATCTGTGGCTAATCTCTTGGACTGCAGTTGTGCATACCCTCTAGTTGGTTTCTTGGTGAAGATGACATTCATTCATTTGATCTCTGCTTCTTTTGTCTATTTCTGCAATCTGGTTGCCACTGCTGGTTAGTCTTTGTTTAGCAGACTCCTGGGCTTCAGCTATAGACATGCCTTTGTACTTCCTCAGTAGCCAGGATGTGTTCTTTGTCATCTTACAATTTTGTAGTGCAGTCAACTTGGTCACTTCCCTCAAGGCTGTATTTATTTTGAGTCCCAGTCCTAGCTTACCTAGGATGGTCAGCTTCTTGGGTTTTGTAGCCTCATGCTTGTAGCATTACTGCTGCTGTAGCATATACCAGGTTGTTGGTGATGCAGGATAACCTGCTTGACAGTTGGGATTGTTGATACTACTAGTATCTTCACATCTGCTGATGGTACCTTGTTCCCAAGTCTAGAAAGCCTAGTGCAGTGGCTGACAGTATGGCATGTACTCTGATTGGGGCTCCTCTGGATTCTGTGGTTGCACTGGATTTAAATCTTGGTATCTGCAAATATCTGTATTTATATATGTAATCATCCTTTTTTGTTTTTCATTTGCTGACTAGCTTTTTGTGGATGATGGCCTTTCCCTTACCCATAGTTAACTTATTCATCTCAAGACCGACTTGTTAGGATTCCATCAAATTCATGTTATTGTCCCTTATCCATCTGTGATTGGTTCCAGTAGTGTATGTGTGTTAGGAGTCTTGCCTAAGGATCGATTACTGGCAATAGTTCTGGACCAGGAATCATACCGCAGTTTCCCACTTGCTACCCAAGTGCTACATGCTGCTGTTGAAATTCTCTATATCCGATTTTTTGCTATAACAGCTGTTTCCACCTGTTTCACTGTCTAAACATTTGCTCTGTTTCATCACATTTACTGCATTAAAAAAACAACTATTTATTTAAGTTTATTTAAATGAAACAAAGAGGCGGGTGGCAGGTTACTTTGGTACACGTTTTATTTCCTTTGTTTGACATGGCATAAGACTGAAGTGGGGCTACAAACCTCTCATCTCCTGTGTGTAAAGCAATAACTAATGTGAAATGCGCTGTACTGTACACAGTGCACCTTGGTATAAACACCTCATTCATGACCACATTAAGTCTTTTCTAATGAGGTAACTGGTGTTTACAGCATTTATCAGGCTCAGGTGAGGCGTTCATAGTGATACAGGTGTTTTCCGATGGGCTGGGAGAGCATTATTTATTTATTTACCCCCCATTTAAAATGATGTGAAATAGGCACTAAGTATCCAAAGAATGTGGTATCCAACATGTTTTCAGGGACAAATTAGATCTGGATACTGAGGGATTACTGTATTATTATTTATTAATTTTTCCAGTATGGTATTTTAGCTGTATAGTGTATAGAGACTTCAGCTTCAGGGTCCTGCATCTATTACATTAAGTCTTCTCTTCTCAACATGAAAATCTTATGTCATGAAGCAGTTACATCAGTACCAGAGAGACATTTTTTACCTGGAGGCTTGTTTCTGGAGAGGTACTGATTATTGTTCGGACCGAGTGAAAGTTTTGTGCTTTTCTGAGGGGGAAAAAAAAAAAACCTTGACTTTATTCATGGATCCCCAATCCACCGCAAATAAGTGCATCATCCGATTCCACCAGTTAATTACCAGCTAAGGTTGGGGATGCAAGGACTTGGCTGGTTTTCCTTTGCTGGAAGCCAGGAGCTCCACATTGCAGTAAAATCTGAGGTATTTCATCAGGTTTCTCTTCTGGTGTTTGGATGAATGGAAGATAGAGCATAGTAAAGCAAGTAAAACTGTACACCTCTGTGCATTGTGGGTAAGGCTTTAGTATCGTCTACATAAGTCCACAGGCCTTCTCCAATTGGTCTGTTTGTTTTGCTATCGCTCCCTATATGTGCTGGTGTGAATCAGCACATGATTTAATGCAGTGCTTCTAAAAAAGAACGTTCAACTGACTGACACAGCAAGCAGAAGGGATAAGGAGATATTAAACTGGTTAAAATGCAAATGTAAGAAACGTCCCAGATGTTTAGCTGATTGCAGTCATAAGGTGCCGGAGCCGCAGAAAGCCGGCATAGATGTGGGAAATACTCATATGAGATTTTATAGCCCGTGGCTAGAACAGGTTAAAGAACTGAAAGATATTTTGTCTCAGAAATAAACCTGCGACTAAAGCGGCGCTAAAATAATTCCAAATGCAGTGCAAAAAGAAACAGATATCGAATTGCTCATTCTACACAATTATAATGTGTCTGTGCTCATTTGTTCTTTCTGCTCCGGTGTTTGGTTGACGGGGTGATAGAGTGTAAAACGTTCAAGACCGTTCAATGCTGAACATGTTTTGCTGTTTGTTAAGGACTCCGAATGGAGTTAGTCTTGACTCAGTCGGACTGAATGCGTTAAAATCCCTGGGGGTTCGGGTGGTACTGATTTTTAACATTACGTAACACGCCTAATATAAAATCACTGCAAGCACATACCCAGATGCTTGAGCTGTAATGTGCTGAGCAAATAACTGGCAGTGCCCAGTTATGGAGGGGTATGGAAGCAGTGTTGTACATGGTCAGTTAGTGGTTCCTATTTATGAAGCAAGAGCAATTTAGTAAGATTCTGACTTCAGGTTGTAACTGCAGGCCCTGGGGCTACGCTGTCTGCTCCCCCTCCGTCACGACTGCTTGTAACACAGTAAAAACTGGATGTTACTCTAACCTGACTGCTGTGTCTCTTTATTTTTACATCGAACATTTTCTGTAACCTGACTGACACTTGAAGGCAGCTTTCCTCCTCCTCCATGGATGTTCCGTATTTATGACAGCTGTGGTAAAGGGTTTCGGCGGGGAGGGGGTCAGTGGAATGGAGACGGGCTGGAACGGGATGCTTACTGAGTCGGCAAACCAATTAAAACAGTTTCTAAAAAGCGAGCCGGTAGGTTTGCTACTTTGCAGCGCAACAGCAGCGCCAAATGGAGCTCACTTGCCAGGTACCCCATGATGACAGGCTATATATAACCCAGCCGCCACAGCACATTTGCCTCTCAGACAGGTCTGCGACATATTCACTTTCATTTTATGTCCACATTTCAATTTCACTCTGTGCCCTGCATTTCTGCAGCGCCCCTTTATTTTCATGGGCTTCTGTGTACGTTTTGGATCACTTTCCCACCTGCACCGACAACTGTACCTCAACTGCAAATAAAACAATCTGTTTTAGAAGCCCGGTGTCCCATCTGGGAGGTGGGGGTGGTCTAACATTGCCCCCAGTGGCTACAGGACAGGCTCCATTCTGCCATCACCCTGCCCGGGACAAGCAGGTCTGAGTAGCCGATGGATGTTCAAATGTCCAGCATTTTGAAATGGTTCATTCCAAACGTGAAAAAGTTATTACCATTAATTTCTCATCCTTGCACATGATAGGTTAAAATATTTGTTTTACAGTTCTAATCTTTGTAACTAGTTTTATAGCTTGGTAACTTTTCAGCAGACCACTACTGCAGGAAGAGCAGTTACTGAAAACGAAGGCATTTCAGTGTCACACCCGGCTGTTATTCTGCGTAGATGAGCAGTGCAGGTAAGTCCAGTTTCTACCAACATTAATTTGTGTAAAGACTTATTCAGCCACGACTTCGCCATTGTGATGCGATGCGTAACAAATAGCTAAAACAACCTACTTAGGGTTCCTAGAGAATAAGGAAGATGTTTCAGATGCAAATGAGCAGAACAAGACTAACACTATTATGGCTTTGCCTACAGCTTTAACAGAGTGCAGACTGAATAAAGGCTGAGGAGAAGGTCTAAAGGTCTGCGCAAGCTGTCGAGCAGAGTGTCCCTGCTGCTTGTGAAGATCCAGGCAGCCTCATGTCTCCCTGGGAGGCAACGCCAGGTCCTGGTTAGCGCCTTGATTTTCCACCTCCCCAGCTCACTAATGTCTTTTGATGCCCGTGTTGTTGAGGTGTGTTACTGGATCTCTAGTCCTCCGGGGAGGTATTAAAGAGTCCCAACACAGCCTGTATGGCTTCATTTGATTTGCAAGATGACTAAAGGTTGAGGGAGTGGTCTGTTTATCAGAGGACGTGCTTTTGTGAAGCTAGGACGGTGGCTCACGACTGACTGTCACGGTGGCCGTCACAGAATTACACAGGGGTTCATGATAGGAAACAAGGTGTAATCGGTTAAAACAATTTGGCTTTGAAAGCGCAAACCATACTGTCTGTGTTAAAATGTTACTGAAGGTGAATGTGTGCCCACAACTGTAAAAGTAAAATAACGCTCATGTTTATGTGTGTTTTGGTCTGGAACGCCCAAGACTGTATGACATTTGTGTGATGGACACACCTACATTTCTGTCTTTAAGGAAGTAGGGGCCCCATTCGGTCTGTGTGTGTGTGTGTGTGTGTGTGTGTGTGTGGTGAGCCTAGCCTCGTTACTGGAAGCCTCATGTCTGCTTGTCATTGCAGCAGCAGTCCTTTGTGTTCTCGCCGGCTAAATTGTACAAATGAGAGGTAATTTGCTTCATCATTTCCATGCGAAGTCCCCGCTCCTCACAGCGACTGGGTTCAAGCGTGTTTATTGTGCCAGCTGTACCGCGGCGAGCACGTGGAGAGCCACCCTAGCATCACTGTGGTGCTACACCGCCTTCTGCACCTGCGGCAGTAACGGGAGTGCCTGCCGAGCGGCCTACTTACGCTGCGGTGTGTTAAGAACCCCTCACGCGTTCATTTGCGCTTAATCCCCGACACACACTGCAATTTTCTCCTTCAACATTTTTCGACACCGCAGAATCAAATCGCAGTTTTGAGGGTGTCTTGTCTTTTTCGCGATGACATGGTCGAGACCGGTGGCCTCACTGACAGAAGTCAGAGGAGAGGATTTGCTCTGTAATTGAATCCCAAGGCCTGGACACGTCGCTCTGTGATGCAAACCTTGTGATTAATTATTGAACAATTTGGAGCTGTTTTAATGTGTACTTTCATGAGAACAGATTCCTGCAATAGATAAATGTGATGAATCCGGTACGCAGATGTGCTGTAACCTATGGCAACAACCGCTTTTGTTTCATGTAAAAAAAAAATATCTAACAAACAAATAGCAGTTTCTGGAATTTTGGGATAAATCTGAAAATCTCGCCAGCTTTTACCAGCAGTACTCCAAGTGAGAGTAAATGCTTTGCTATAATATTAGGTACACTTCTATCAGCTATTCCATACTATCATTGTCACTGAATTTTGATATCTGTGATGTTTTTGTGGCATGCAGAGTATACAGGAGTGGACTTAGACACTTTATTTTAAAATATTAACAGTGAGACAAACACATAACAACATAAACCAAGATAGCTGGGCAGCATCTGCAGCCAAACCATCTACAGTGTCCTTTCAAATTGTATCTCCACACCCAACTTTCATTAGACAAGTGTGGTGGATTATTATAGAGGTGGGTGAGGATTTTAAGGAGTTTCTCAACATAAATGGCATTAGTTTATGGTAACGGAACAACAGTGGTGATGGTTTCCAGCAGTAACTCCTGCAAGTTGCAGATGCTGAAGTGTCTGAATGTTTTGTGTTGCTCCGTTGCATCTCTTTGACAGATAAAGTGGAGAAGAAGATTGGAAAGGCACAGCTTATTCATTTTTATACACCTTGCAGAAGGAAACTGCAGTCAGATCTTTGTCACCTCTTGCACGTTGGGAGTTCTGCAGCTTCTGTTTGTCATTACATACCTTGTACCCATCCGAGCCATTACTGCGACTTCGCCAGGCTAGCGAGGATCAGCACAAGTCTGAGGTCTTTGTGTAAGGACCAAACACTGAGTTGAGGGGTCTTGTGCAAGGGACCACAGAGCAGCTCTGAGCATGAGAGACAATCAGAAATGTAGCACACTAGTGCTTCACCCAGCCAGCAGCCTTCATCTTTATTTTACTTCGAGACAAAAACAAAACATGAAATGGCTAAAAAATTGTCTGGTTCTAAGAGCACAGCTTGGAACCCAGCTGTCCTGGTGTGTTTGGGGTAAAAAGCACCAAAGAATATCCTGGGTTTAAGAGGGCCAGAGGTGGACACTTCCACAGGCCTACAAAACGTGTGGTGAACATATGGCAGGTTCTTGCCAGTGCCCCAGTTTCCAGCTGAGATCTTAGTGTGAGACAAGAATGGGGGCATGAGCAACATCAAGGGCCTGAGCTAGTGTGAAAACAGAACTGGGTTAATCCAGTCTAAAGTACTGGTAAATTACAGTATGGTGACTGGTGAGGAAGAGAGGTGGGACGACTCGTGAACTTTTTCTGGCAGTATGTGAACTGCCCTTTGGAATTTCTTGCTTGGCTGTTAAATGGAGGAAAGTACCCTAATGCGGCCAATGCAGCAACGTTAAATAAACTCCTGAGGAGACAAAGTAGTCCATGCTCTGTCCTGTCAGAGTTGCTCTAAGACTTAGAGTTGATCTGATGCTCCAAGATTTCCTGCGAATGTAACCCATAGGTGCTCACAGTCTCAAACACACATTGTGCAAATGGGAATTTTATTATTTTCAGATGCTTTAAGAAATGCAGTCATGACCTCTCTCCTGCTCTGTAAGGGTGCTTCTGGAGAATAGCAAAAACACAAAATGACATCTGCTCAGCTTCCATAGACTTAAATGGGTGTTTTTCTGAGCAAATTGCTCAAAGGTTCATAAAGGCCACCTGCACAGCCAGGATTAATCGAGTCCCTGCACTGAACTGGGGGAGGCTGCGCCCGTGTTGTCAGGCTCTGCTGACGGCTGATTGAGATGCATCCTCAGGTAACAACCAGGGCCTTGGAACAGTTTATAAATAAAAGGAGGCTCGAATATCATTTTGACGATGGATGGGCGACCTTGCATAAACAGTTCATCCCCGCCTGCTCCCAACCCCCTAGAAGCAGTGCAGTATGGTTTGGCGCATCATAGGATATCAGCTTCTAGCGGTTAAGCGGTGAGGCGTATTAAATGTTATGTCAGTCCTTGACATTTTAGCTCTCTCGGATTGTATGTGCCTGGGAAAACACGATTCCTCACATGGATTAAAAGGCAACTACACTGGAAGCAATCATACTGGAATGATGACATTGCTCTACCAACAGGCTGGTGGGAAACTAAACTAGTAAAGGGGCTTGGATTTTCAGTCTCACATTCCCCCCCTGTGTTTTGAAATGGATACCTGCCTTACAAGACATCATGAGAATGGATTCAAGAGATGCAGAGCTTAAGAGGCATCACCAGGACATCAGAAGGATACGTTCACCAAACAGTGTGATCCAGGCACTTTTGCTTCCTGCTGGATCGCATGTAAAAACTCTCTCCTCTCGTTCCAATAAAGCAGAGAATAAAAACAGACAAAAACTTCTGTTGATTAAATCAAAATAAATCGAATTAACTGTTTAAAGTAAAATGGGAGGTTTTAATTCAGTAATGGAATAGCCTGTCAAAACACCACAGATGACATGCAGTTCTGGTGAAGGCACAAGAAAAAAAAAAGGCTCTACTTTCGAGAATGTTGAGTTTACAACCTGTTTGTTTTCCAGTGAACTTGTTCATGAAAGGGCTTTGATTTTTCTTCCTAAAATACACAGAAATACTGTACATATAAAGATAAAAAAGTAGTTAAGATTCAAAGAAATGCCGTTGTTCTTTTATGTTGTTCTAGCATTGAGGGCTAAAATTTTTTCAAGTCTGGTGTTCATCCATCAAGGTATTGCTCAAACCCAGAAGATTGAAAGAAAAAAATCCAGACTCAGCTTCCCCTGCTCTTTTGCAGAGGGTCATTCTTCATGGGCTGCTTTTAGGAAGTGTTTAGGCATGACCCTGGTTCTGCAAGGCAGCAAGTAGCCTCTCCCACACTCTGACTCGTTCTCTCCCTCCCTCAGATCTGCCTGTGAATCAATACCCTTCTTGTACCATCCTCCTAAACCGGCTAGTGTCAAGGGAAAAGTTTACTGTAACGTCCAAAATAACACCTATGCGAATAAATACAGTGTTCCGCAAGTGCTAAAAAAAGAATGTGCACCTTGTGATATTCAAAGTGTTGAGTCTGTTTGCTTCTGCTGCATGACACCACCTGGTTCTGAATGCCACCAGCTGGTGGCTTTCTAAAGTCTGTCTTCTCTGAGACCCACAGTGTTGAGAGGTCCTTCAAAGAACTAGATCTTTGTCTCAAGTCTGGAACTGCATGCTCAAGGTGGTGGTCCGCATCTCTCACTCTCGCTGGTTGTCTCTCTCATATTCACAGTGGAAAAAAAATGGCTTAAATCAGGGCCAACTACATGGATGTCAATCTTTAACAGAATGAGGAAGTTTTGGAATGAGCTGCAGGAAAACACAATCTTCAACAGCTCATTATGGAGCTCCAGTGCAAAACTGAACGGGGGGGGCTGTTCGACTAGTAGGCTTGAATAATGCGAATTGAGCACAACAGTGTCTCGGTAATGGAATTTCTATTCAACATGATTCCATCCTTGAATTACGGAATGAAGCCTGTTCATAAAGGGCCCAGACAGAGCAGACACATTAGGAAAGCCCACCAGAATAAACCATTCTGCACCAACAGTGGCAGCTGCCCAAAATAGGAGTGCTATTAAGTGCACGTTGGAGTGTTTTTTTTTTTAACAGGCCTTTTATATCTTCACGCAACCAGTATCCTCTGAAGGGCTCATGAGAAATGGAAACTTCTCTCAGAGATTCAGCAGACTAATTTAAAATTGGCTCTCGGAACGTGACGACGGACTCTGGCCTAAAGGTCGAGAACAGGACAAGTTGGCACTGAGGACCTGAGAGATTTGGGATGTGGCAGAGGTGCATGAAAGCTGGGATTAGCTGGATTGCTGTATCAAAGGGCCTCCTGTCTCTGAGACAGCGCTTCTTCTCTCTCTCCCTCAACACCTCCTTCTCTATCACATCTGGTGTGGTTAGGAAAGGATTGCTGCCATGACTCATCTGGCATGTAAAACTCCGGAAACCTGCCCCCCTACACCTTGATCTTGAAATTCTTCTTGTATTTCTACACTGTAAAATGTGCACCTCAATCAGTTAAACTATCTCAGAGATGGCCTAACTCCAAGGGTGGACTTCACAGTTGGGCAAAGGTAGGCCCTATGAACCCTACAGCCTAATGAAGACCAAGAATTTGGATTTATATATGCATTCATTTTAATTAAAATTATACCAGCATATCAAACATGCCAAAACTGTTGTCATGCTCTTATGTTCAGTAGCCTATCGCCAGTGTTGGTCCCAATTTCGGGCCAAATTGTAACGAACTATTACATGTTGCTGTGTCTCCAAGACCAAATACTGTGCAACTCCAAGAGGAGCCTGACAAAATGTACAAACAACATAGCAAGAATAGCGAACACACAGCATAAAAGTATCTATCTTGGATGCAGTGTATTTCACACACGTCACCCAGACCTGTTACGGCCTTCAAAAGCCAAGGTGGTTGTGGCCCAGCAAAGCTTGTGTCAGAGCAAAATCTTCGGAGATCAATGGCAGGTACACACACGATCCTTTGTTTAACAGTGAAAACAATTTATCTGTGTGTTGAACATGTATTAATTATCAGACATGGTCTCCTGTTAAAACACTGGTAAATGGCAGCTAGATTTAAACACCTGCTATAAAACATTCATACCCTTAAAATAACAGAAATATGTTTTTAATGTACTTGACGGGGTAGAATCACAGTACCACCTTCACGTTTAATAAACGTAAACAAACTAAGTTCAAGAGAGTTATGAATTTAGTTTAAGAATTTTTTTGTGACATTTGTTCTCCAAACATGTATGTTAGTTCTTTCACTGAGCCTGTTGCATTATTAGTTTAAGGATTAATTATGTAAATATTTTAATTGAACAGGTCTGATGGCTCAGTTTACTGTTGTATGGCATGTAATCATGGTATATTTTCACCAGTACAATGAAAATCTAGGTTATTTCTTTAATCATGACCACTATGAGTTTGTTGTCACATGCAGGAGACTATACTCAATGTGTGGTTACCAGTCCACACGAACTTTTGAAGACATCTTTGACCGATTTTCCTGTTTCCGCCACATCCTGGGAGGTTCTTAACAGCTTCGTGAGCTGTTAAGCATTGCAGACTCTGGAAACAGGGATGGCCAAGGTCTCTGGAGATGGTCTTGTAGAATATCAAACTTTTATGTTTGGTTATAAGCATGTCTTCTCTTCTGGAAAAGAAACGGAAAAAGAAACTGACCTTTTTAAGCTTTAAACTCATCATTCATTAGTTAACCTTTGGTTAATTCTTCTAACCAAACTATTTTAATTTGTTCAAAATGACCTATAACTGTCATGACAACTTTTCAATTTTTACACCATTTCCACACATGTCCTTTTCAAATTGCTATTGTTTTATCCTATGCTGCTCTCTATCAAACAGTATTGAGTATTTGAGTATATTTAGATGAAAGCCCACCTTTTCAGGAGATCCTCTACATGATATTTCTAAAATGCACGGGGCCAATAATGTTAACCAGAATGATATAACCAAATAGCCTGAGCCAAAGTGAAGAGCTGAAAAGCACATGATTCAGGAAACAGAGGCTTTCCTACAACAATTGAGCTCAAATGTTCCTCATTCAGCCATTGCACACACATAAATGTGCTCGTGTTAATGGAAACATTTAAAATACAAGGTTTCAGTTTGCTTTGCATAACATGCTTTAATAACGATGGCGCTAACTGACACGTCTTAAAATAGTTTGTTTAACTAAATTTGCATTTGCCAGGAGACAAAATCTTAATAATAAAAAGTAAAAAAGATGTTCATTTCATTTTCAATTATAAAATGAAAAGTGGACATTACGAGGTGACTTCCGAAATTAGTTTTCCTTGTTCAGTTGCCCGTGCTGTAATAACAACGGCCAGTTAGCAGCAGCGGAATTCAATAAAATAACAAAGGGGCTTAGTGACAGGAGTGCCGGAATGGCAGGAGAGCGTGAATTGAGGCTTCAAAAACAGCACGCTGGGGCCAGGCCCCATGCCGAGGGCTGAGAGCTTGCAGGCAGGGAAGACCATCTTCGACTGCACGTTGCCTATCCTGTTGCTTTCGGCAAAGATCCTTGCAAGTGGTCTGGCACTTTGCAAGCAAGATGAAGGAATCTTCTGGTGGTTTGTAGCTTATACTGACGGGACAAACCGCCTGGTGCGAAGGACGATAAATACAAACAAACAAGCCCCCCCCCCACCCCCAACCCACCTACACACACTCTTGTGAAATCGAAATCATCACAGTGAAGCTGCTACATTTTTAGTCCCAGGAATTGCAGACAGCAGGTTGCCATTTGATTTTTTGAATGGCTTGGAATGTATCTGTAGAGTATATTGAAATAAATGCGCTGTGTAATACATGATTTTTCTTACAACCTTGTATGATGTTCTGAATTCTCACTCTGCTGCAGGCTGCCTGGATGAGGAGGATGAGCGCTGACATCCTGAGGCTTTTCAAGATCACACCGATTACAGCCAAACCTGCAAATTACTGGTTAAGAATCTCCAGAATAGAACATACAATAGCTAGGCTGAATTATACATTGTCAAGTGTATGATTATATGAAGCAAAAAAAGTCAAAACTACTGCAAAACCTAAAGACTATGAATAGCAGAACACCTGTTTCCAGCACTGAGTGTTTGGAATAATTCAAAATAATTCAAAAAGTACCATAAATTGTTGTATCACCTAGTTAGAGAATAAGATTTTAGATGTCAGAGCAAAACCAGAGTAGCCATGAGATCTACTGTGATTGACGTAACCGTGCGATCAGTTCTGACAGCTTGTATAAATTCTTCATCTTGCACAACTAAATTTCTCGGTCTACATCTCACTCCTACTTCTCCATACCTTGCTGCCCTGAGACGCGACCCCCATCGATTGGAGGGTGGGGATTGATGAGCTTAAAGCCCAAAAGTGAACTTCCAAATAGAGAGATTGCAGATCTTACAGCAAGGGACACCTCACGATCTGTAATCTCTCTCTTTGGATATTCACTTTTACGACTCTTGAAGATTTGTACTCAAAATTTGTTATCCAAGTCAAAAACCTACTTATCCGAATCTGCATCCAAAAAAATCTGAGCCAGCAAAGCCTCAGTTTAAGTTGTGAGTCCAAAGGAAAAACAAAGTGCGCCACAGACGTGTCTTACCTCATAAAGTCATCTTTTGTACTCGGAGTGTTTAAAAGTGTTTTTTTGCTTCTTCCCTGTTATTTTTGCTCCATTATTAAGTGCAAAAAAAGAAAGTGGTGAAGATTGTGGAGAAGGTATGAAAGCCAAGGAAACCTCGAAATTCCTGTACACTGGAGGAAGAATTAGAAGTGATAAAACATATGGAAAAAAGTGATTTTATAAACCAGAAACACTTGTCTATGCATATGTCCCTGTCAACAGTGCATAGATTTTCTCTAGAATCTTCTTTAGAATTATGATGAGTGATGAATTATGAGCTTTAAGAAATTAAAAAAAACTTGCTTTGCCTATTTTATTTTACTAAGTCTTACATGCCTTCATTATGTGTTTTCATTCTTTATATACATTACAGCACATTTATTGCATTGTAACGGAAAATGTAATTCATATTTGACACTGCAGCATCATTTTTTACGGCACACAAAAATATCCACTAAGGAGTCCTGAAATGTTTAAACAAATAGATAACTGGTGTCTGCAGAACTCCTGGGTGGACACTTACATAAATGTTTCAGTGACAGACAGGGAAATTGGCTGGGGTTTTGGGTTGGCCTGGAAACGCATTATTATTTTTCCCGTTCAAAACAATGGAACATAAGGTCCTGCTATCTGAAAATTCATTATCAAACCGGTTTCATTAAAAGGTCAAAAGACAAATTCCTGTATATAAAAATGAATTGCATTGAAAAGATCTGTGTGTACAATACTGGCCTTGAGATATTATTCTGTTTAGGTAATATAGTCGAATTTGGAGGCACTTCATTTGCACTTGTGATAAATCTTTTCATTACTTTCGGTTTGTATGACCTCATGATAGGCTGGGTGCCAAGGATGTACCTGGTCCAGCCTTTTGCTACGTGGTACCAGGACAGGGTCACGACCACCATGACCCCAAAGTAGGAGAAACAGTAACTGACAATGAGTGACTGAGTGTATCTGTATGTTCTTATCCTCTATGTTTGCATGAATGTGAATGTGTGAATCTAAGTCAGTGCGACTCTTTATTATGACATTATTGCAGATGCAATGGGCGAGCGATCGGTATCCAGCTAGTTGATGAGCAGAAAAAATGTTGGCAGGCTTGTAAAAGGATAGCAACTGTGGAGTAGAACCTTAACACCACACAAGAGCAAAATGCTCCCTATTTTCAAATGGTTGCTCAGGACCTTGAGAGCTATTTGACATTGGAAGCCGCCTCCTTCAATGGAAAGAGCAGGAATTTCGCTTGATTAAGACACTTGACAACCTGTCTGTCAGCCTTTCCAGGTATCACAAATACTGATTTTTTTTTTTTAAGGTGAAAATAATAACCTTGCTGGAGTTTCTCTCTAATTGTTGCATTCAAGTCTACTTCGAAGCACAGACAAATGGGCATAATAGGAAGCTCCTCATTCTTAAACTGCAAGTTAAACAGTGGGATCCTCGGGGGCCTGGTTTCAGACCTCGGGATGCGAGTAGGTTGCTGCATAGAGAGTCCCGATATTCTTAATTAACTTCAAGGTTGAATGTGTGAAATTTAATAAAGGAAATTAAAAGATGTTAATTTCCTGCTCAGAAGACAATGTGCTTCCATGAATAAATTTAATTAAATCAGCAAAATTGGTCTCGCAGATTAGTGCTGTCTGTATAAGGAACTTCAGCTCTCTGTGAGAAGAATTGGAAAAAGGAAGGAATGTTTTGGACAGGTCTTACTAGTGTTTTTTTTTTCTCCTATTAAATGTACATCTTGGCTTGTCTACATTTCTTTCCATTTGCACCACGTTCTGAAAAAGATCAAACAGCTTTGAAAGGCAGAATTCAAACAGCCTGCAAAAAAAAAAACAAAAAAAACAAAAAAATGACCACATTTTTATTCTTGCTGAGAAAGCAGTTTATTTTGCTGATTTATCCATGACCTTCCCTCATAGCCATGCTTTTGTTGAAGGGAAAAAAACAAAAATATTTTGAAAGGATGGTTTTCCTTGCTATTGGGAAGATTTTAAATCTGAACAACTACATTAAACATTGAGTAAAACTGTGAAAATTTCGGTTTATGTTGAAGTTTCATTCAGTTTTAATAATAAGTCTGTGTGTGTGTGTGTGTGTGTGTGTGAGACAGAGAGATTCATTTTGCTATGTAATGGCATCCTGTCGAGAGCGTACTCTCTACTGCACTCTGTTCCTCCAGAATAAACTTCAGACCTCCACAACCTTGCATCAGGAGAAGTGGGGGTTGACAACGGAAATAAAAATAATTGTAAAAATGTAACACAAAAATGATGCAGTTGGATTGCAGATAACATGAAATAATTACCATTAAACTGTGCAAAATATTGTGTTCATTAATAGTTTGTTTTTATTTCCGCCGTTGTATTTTTAAGATATTGTTCAGTTTTACAAGCCACAATCTGTCGTGCAGTTCAGCGTAGCAAATATCGTAATTCTGTGAAGTTGTCTAACCTCAAATGAATGCTTTTGTGCAATTCCGATGATTAAGATCACGTTTTAATTTCCCTTTTTTTAACCACTTTTGGACTACGGTTCACTACAGTTGTACATTATAGGAAGCAGTATAGTAAGCCTTGGCAATTGAGTCCTTCGCAACTTCCCATGGTAAAGTAAGAAGCCTCAGAGCTGTATATGTTTCCTTTATTGCTTCTGTGTTCATATCGTGAGGAGATTACTAGATAACATTCCTCAAAAGACTCCATATCCACAGCAGCACTCCATTCCTTTATTAAGTTTCCTTAGTGGGAAAAAAAAACATCATTACCTTCAGGGATTGTACGGCAAGCATGTTAAATTTTGTAATCCTTTGGTATCTGAGTTCAATAAATGAAAACACTACACTCAGATTAAAATCTGTTTTTATGAGCTTTACAGAAGCAATCAAAACTGTGTTCTTATAAACGGAACATCTCTACTCTTCGAGTACAAGTGAAGTGCCAAAGAAAATGAAGAAATGAAACGACAAGATAGGGGTTAGATTTTGTAAAGCAGCATATTCCCCTGTGGGGGGTAACTTCCCTTGAACTTCCTACCAGAGGCCTGGGAGTTTGAGGGTCTGGTGCAGTATTTTTGCTCTTCTTAGGATTATATTCTCAGGACTGAGACTGATGTTGTCACACCTGGGATCTCATGGAGTTACTCTTCCAGCTTAAGGGTCACAGCCCCAAATGCTCCTGTCCCCAATGGGACCATCTTGGGTTTACCCTTTCACATTCTCTCCAGTTCCTCTCTCAATCCCATGTTTCTCCAGCTTTTCATTTTCCTGTCCATCTCTGATTGGTTCCAGTAGCTGTACCATCGGACCAACCTGGTTCCCCAGCATTTGACTTGGATCTTGTTAATCCAGGTGACGTCCAAGCTGGCATTAGTCTCTTTGTTCTAGTCACTCACATATATTCCAAATGGAAACTTTTACTATAACAAATTTTTATGATGCTTAACCATAATAAAAAAAAACATAAATAAAAATGATATATAATGGCGCTGCTGCATTTTACATACATGAGTATTGAGGACTGTTTTTCCCACTCTGGTTTTGTGTTGAGCCAGATCAGTAGAGTGTATTTTGCTGATTCCTTTTCAGGGCTGCCTTCAACTTGTTGGCTTTTCAGAGGCTGAGGTTTGTCTTTAATGTGTACATGTAAGGCACACTACCACACCGCAGCAAATGCATTTCGTGTTCAGTCAACAACAGGCATTTTTCAGATCTCAAAGTAAGTCATGTATGACCCATCTAGGAGGTAGTATATAATCAGGTGTGTCCACAAAGTCCTATTGTTACCTACATGGCATTGGCTTTGATGTGCTAGCTGGGAATATTTTACTTTTACTAAAAAAAGAGACATCACGGCAAACCTAAATCACTGATCTCTCAAGAGATGCAACACAGGTCACGTCTGATATTAAGGTTCCCCGGGAGATGCATCTCTGTTTGTGTCGGACTTGTTTCGACTTGTTATAAAATATTGTTTGTGCTGCTCACTTTTGTAGATCCACCTGAATCTGGACCCATTTGTCATATCCACAATGAGTTCCTTGTCCAGTTAATCTCAAGAAGCTCAATTCTGCGTTTTTGTTTTGCCCAACCGTGTTCATCACAGCCAGTATTTGAGTGTTTAATCATATAGTGCACCTGAGGACACCATCGCCTGCTTTTATCTTATTCTGTGCGCCGAAAATAATGCTGAATGAGGTGTGGTGTGGCGAATGTGGAGGGCATGAACAACCATGCCTTCATAATACATGCACCTAGTTACAATAAACAATCATCTATAAGCAACTGCTCCCAATTTTCTGATTTAAACTGTAGTCAGTGAGACGGAGCTCAGTTACGTAGAGGAGCAAAAGTGAAAAACCAGAGTTTTATGTTTGAGTCTTTATTTGGCTTTTTATCCAAGACCTTGTCCTGGTCCTGTACTCTGCATGGTGTAGTTTGTACTGCACAGCATATTTTACATGTCAGTCACTGCGTTACACACGGGAGATGAGAGGGCACGTGCGTGTGATACAGAGCCTCACCTCAGTGCTGTGAAATTTTGAAAACAGAAAATAAGGATGTGTGTCAAAGTAACTCACCATCCACCTCTTTGTTTCACACAACTACTGGCATTAAAACAGATGTATTTAAAAAAGCGAAATGAGCAGTAAATGTGGTGATACAGCACAAATATGTTCAGACACAGCACAATAGATGAAACAGCTGATAACCCCTTTGAAGCACACATACAGTATTACTTTATTACAATATACTACATGGTACTATAGAATATTTATTTTTAGATTTTTCAAATGAATTTTTATTTTTATTTGTACTTTGTTTTTTATTATGGATGAGCTTCAAATAGAAATTCCTTATAGCAAAATTTTCAATTTGGATACCGATATATAGGTATAAATTATCAAGAACTGTAATCATGAAAACTCAGATATAGAGAGTAGTTCAGATACCGAGGGTCTACTCTATTAATTTTCAAGAGCTGTTACAGTGAAAATTCGGATATAGAGAGTTTGCATACCATTGGATTGCTGTACTCTTGAAGGATATTGAACAGGAATGTTAAGACACCTAATTCAAATGAAAATGCAACAACCGTACTACATCTCTGGTCCCAAAGGTCCGTACAGTCATGGTGTGGGTGCTGGCTCAGAATTAAGTAGGCCACGTTATTTTAGTACTTATTTTAGACACAGTATAATTAATTACTGTGGTGCCCAACGCTGCTTACTCAGCTGCAAGTGACTTTTCTAAATAAGTGAGTCAGATTATTTAAAAAAGAAAGTAAAGAATTATTAATTAATGCCCGAGACTAATAATCAATAGAAAGTTGTTCTCATTCTATTTTATAAATTAACAGGTGCTGGTTTGCAAAGCAAGGTATCAAGGCAGAATATTTTGAACCACATGCAGAGGTAGATGTTCACTGTACGACTAGGAGTGGAAACAGGAATGGCAGAATCCCACAACCCTTAGGCAGCAGGTACTCCCTAAAAAGTGTGAGTCCCAGGATGGGCCCTGCAACATTTTTCTCAGCCAAGGTTTTTTTACCCTCATTGGAAATTACCACAAACTGCCCACCAAATATGGGTGCGTTTAGTAATATAACAGATATCATCAACAACCACCTCCAAAACACAGCTGTGTAGTTTACCAGTTTGTACCAACTCTGGAGTTTATCGATCTGGTGTCCTACAAATAATTTCCTTTGAATCATTTTTGGTTTCAGTATTCTCCTTCTGATAGAACATTTTTATTTCAAATGCCATTAGCTAGTCACAGTGGGAAAAACAACATTTGGGTGTATAACAGTGATATGTGAAAAAGCCCAAAAACCAGCTACATGAGACAAAATGTGGTGTCATTTGAAGGCCATCAAAAAACAAAACATGGAAAAATCTGAACGTTAAAAGAAAAAGCTCTTTAACAAGAGTGGTGTTGTGACAAGTGGTGGAGGTTGGTGGCACTAGCTGGGGTTTCAGTCACAGCGGAGAAACAGGGTAGTAGGTTGGGAAGGGGCCATGGCTCAAATCGGCAACCACATTTCATTGGGGGCTTGTTAAGATGATGTTCTAAGGTCCCTCCCTTTCATTTCTAAATTTCACTTCTGGGCCTTTCCAAGGATCATGTCATACTCAACACACTTATAGTTGAAGAGATGTTAAGAAATACCTGGTTACACCATGTGGTCTTTTGTTGCTCTCAATTTAGATCTTCCCACAAATGTCAGTGAAAACAGACTCCAGGAAAGGTTAGTTGGGCATATCACATTTATGTTCAGACCCAGCAATGGCTAACTTTCAACATTTAAGAATTAAACTTTAAATACCTTCAACTTCGTCATTTTCCAATAGCCTCGGACAAAGAGAACAGACTTTGGGCAGAATTAACTGAAGTGGAGAAACAGCTCATTGCAGGGAACTACTTCACTGGCCTGTTTTTATTCTGATGACAATAAATTCTTTGAGCGAGACATGGGAATGCAAAGCTTGATGTATCTTTCAGCTATATGTACAAAAGTGTAAAGCAGCTCCTGGCACTTTGAACCAGCCATTCTGGGACTGTGAGAAGATACAGTCTTATGGGAAGACAGTTCACTAACCATTCAAAACACCTTTAATACAAAGTGTATTACCTTTTCTTTTGCTGTTGAACCACAACCCAGACTCTCTTTTTGATGATGTTGTGGAGCGTCAGCTGTTCACACCAACACACCTAGCAAAGATGTGCATTTATTTAAAACAACCTTGCAATGAATGGATACCATTCTGGAACTTACTAGACACTTCTGTACGATCATACCTGTGACTCACTGTGATCCTCCACCCCTCACCGTATGTTGATCGACATCCAGCCTCAACGTCTGTCTTTGCTTGTATGTTGCTGCGACATAATGATGCTCATAACCCTGAAAAGTTGTCAAAGAGAAAATTTGGATTTTATGGTAAATATTACATTTAACTTTGAATTTCTTGGTAGCTTTATTTGTTATACTGAGCCAAAACACAATGCTCATCTCTTTTCCTTTAATTTGTAATTTAGCAGACAGATGGACAGACACAGATAGATAGATAGACAGACAGATTTCTTGGACAGCACTATTCTTCTGCAGACTATCTTCATCTGGTCCTGTATCTGTCTCCTTGTTAATCAAATCGGTCATAATTGTAATAAAAGCCAGTGCAGGAAATATGCATCTTCTGTGCGACGGCGTCTCTCCCGTGTCTGGCCCCCGTAGGGGAAAAGGAAGGAGGAGACAAGGCCAGGTTTACGCTGTGTTGAATCCTACAATGCTTGAGCAACCCATCCGTCATCCGACACGAGAGCCGCTCCCTGGAAATGTCACCGGTGATCAATTAGGGATGAAGCCTAATTGGATCCATCTGGAACAGCCCAACTTACTGGACGGTGATAGGCAGAAGAGACTCCCTGCAGTTTTGGTGCTTAAATCAAATGTCTGGCACTAATTAATGCTCCAAACATTTTTTATTTTTTTAAATTTGTATTTATTTTTTATTTATTAATTTATTAATGTTTTCACGGTTGACATTGCCTTTGTACAACAGTGTTTACATTTAAAATATATATTTTTTTCCCCCTCGGATGGATTAGCAGTGTTCTTAACCAAAGTAAAGCAACGGTTCAGGATTTACACACCCAAAAAAAGATATAGTGACAGAAACAGAAGATGGATTAGATCGGTAGACATTAGGTATTATAAAGAAACCTTGTTCTTCTGCATGGCAGTGATTTAACCTGAGCTTATTGGTCATTATTGTTGCTGTCCTCCCATGCGAGCCGCTGAATGGAGATGTTTTTACCGCGTTTTCAGCACCTATTTCCAGCGAGCTGTTGGGTGCGCTTGACATACATCACCACACATTACCTAAATCTTACCTAAATGTTGCGCATCACTGACAAATGGTGATAATTACCAAAGTCCTTTTATTGCTGCACATTTGCATTTCTATCCCTTTCATCCTTTAAGTGGCGATATTTCTTACCTTGACATACAGATTGTTCATTTTTAAAGTTCATTAAATGATGCACATTTGCTGCTTGATGCTCTTCATGGTGCTGCGTGACTGTGGCCTGCAGACAAAAACACTTCCTTATCTCTAGTTCTACATCTCAATGTCCTTTCAGTTGAACACGCAAAATAACTTCCCATCAGTGTGCAGTCCAACAGAGTTTGTGTCTCCAGGGGGGCCTGAGAGGTGGGAGCCAGCATTTCCCACAAAGCAACCCAGCCTGTTCTCAATGCCTATGTTAAAACAGTCTGAATGCGGTTCTCCATTGCTTGCTGTGCTGCCACCACCGGCCGAACTTCAGGCTTCTCACAAACTGTCACCCCAGGAAAAGCTGGGATGACTAACCATGGTGTGGCTCAGCTGGTTGAAAGGATGCATCCTAAAGGCCAAAACACAAGATTTGTTTTTCTGCTCAGAGGGACATAGATTGCTGAAAAAGAAATGAATGGGGTGTCAATATGTGGTGAGGAAGCAGTTGCTATGAACTACCCCTATTTCCACAGCATGATAGCCTGGAGGCTTTGGCTTTGTCCTGTAAAGAGGCAGGCCGTGGAACAATAAGCTATGAGGGAAAAACTGTTCATCAATACTTCAGAACAGCTGTCCAGCTACCTCAATTTTCATTTACATCCACTCATTTAGCAAACACTCCAAACCAGCGTGCAACTCATGGTAAAAAAGCAGGCAGAGACACAGACACGAGTGTTGATGCACAGTCATTGTTTTGCTGGTGCTCAATCCTGAGGAGCTGCCTGTAGAGTTGATAGGAAGTACAAAGGGGATCATAGCAGATGATCTGATGCAAGTTTATGGAATAACTGGGCCATCAGGAGAGAACTGTGCTCTGAGAAGCTTGGCCCCTGGTCTGCACAGGAGAACTGTCATGACAAGCAGGGTGTTCCATCTGGGTCTCCACGCTTACATCTGTCAAGGCTGTTCTTCAATGTTGAGTAGGACTGAGCAGGATTTAGCTAATAATAATGAGAGGTAAGTGTTGACTGATGAAAGAATGACACCATATCCCTTCACATATTGTTGCTCACTTTCCCAGGTCCAGGCCTCAGCGTGTAGCAAAATTTGCAGAGATATTTTGTTTTGTTGGAAATGTTTTATTGGAATGTTAATACAGAAAAAAAGGTTTAAGTTTTAGGGTTCACAGCACTGCCGACCCACAGAAAAAAAAAAATCTGTGAATTTAGTAATTTGGAATTCCCTCTCGTTGCTGAGGCTGCTAGCGGTGTAAGTTAAGCAAGGAATCACTATGCACTTTAGAAACCCTTTGGGACCCAGACTGAGAGCAGCTTCCAAAACCCAAAGCTCCAGCATTCATGAGGAGAGAGCGCAGTTCACTGCTGTGCGCGAACATCTCATTGACCTTGTGCCTTCACCTGCTTCCCTCAAGAGGGTTCCATGAAGGCCCACTTCCAATAGGTACCGGAGCAGGACAAGAAGAAGAGATGTGGTGGCATTGCCATAGTAACAGTAAAATGAGGGCGGGAAGGAGCCATGCTTCCCCAGTGACCTTGTTGGACTTTATCCCCCAGTCATTAGCCCTACACCACTGCTTTACTGGCATCTCCGTGTGACATGTCGGCAATCCGGCTGCCATGCCAACAGAGAAAACAAACTAAACTGCGGTAGGAAAAAGTTGTATCTCTCACTTGCTGCAGTAGCTGTGTTCTTGTTTGCATTCGGCGCTCCAGTTTTCTTAGCCTGAAGTTCCTCAAAGATGTTCAGACCTCACTGCAGATTTCAAAGCAATTCGATTCCTTTGCAGTTCAGCAGCACAATTTGTCGAGACGAGTCCAACTTAAACTGAAACGACTTCCGGTCACGACTTTGTTCTTCTCCGAGAAAGAAAATTGTCACACGATATTTGACTTGATTATTAAAGATTTATTAAGAATTTGTAATTCTTTCCCATAGTGCATTTAACTGGAAGGCAAACTGTGTGCATTTGTTATGCGGTCCATGTGGGGGGTTTCCATCATGACAAAAAGGTGAAAAAATGATTCATTACCTCCACATGTCCTGTCCTTCGGCAAATGGCTCTGCAATAATTAAAGGTCATGTGTTTCCTGCACAAGACAGATAAAAGCAGGACTGGTAAAAATCACAAAAATGGGTATTGTTCCGGGCATCAGAACTTCTTCTTTGACTATTATCACGTGAAAGAAGTTCTATGGTTATTTTTAAAATGCAAAATTTTAAGCTTTTAACTGCTGTTAAAATTTGGTTAGTGGGGTTAAAAAGAAATAATGTCACGTTAGCTTAAAACGGGTGTTTTTTTTTTTTAAATTTGAAGTTTTACATTCCAGCTGTTCTGTAAAGGTGCGGTTTTTTTTAAGTATAAACCTAAAAAGAAAAAACAAACATTGAAGAATCACAATTAAAAAGCTTGGCAGACTGAAGACGTGTATCAAATGTATAAAATTTACTGAGATTATTGAGGAAATGTATGATGCATAAACGTTTAGAATTATTCAGCATTGTCTTTTTGGGACAAATAACACACTACGATTAAACGTAAATGTTGTATTTGTGTAAAAAATATAACCATAAGAAGTAGCACATTAGCTACCATAAGGGAGCTTTTTTTGCATTTTTCATTCTCAAGTGAAAATTGGATAGTCTGGACAATTCAAGATATAAAACATGCTACACTGGAAAAATAATAGTAACTAAAGAAAAGCAACATCAGAAATTTGGGAAGAAGGGATTTACAGCCAAACTATTGGACTTTCAAGGTGTTTTGCGATTGAGTAACTAAAGGAAACAGAATTATATCGTAAGACTGACACTATTTCACCACTTTTAGTATCTTAAAATACCCTCTGAAAGAACATGCATTTATTATAAAACATATTATCTTTGCATTAAATTGTACTATTGTGTGGTGTTGCTATGCTACAACAATAATGTGAAACAATGTTGTCTATTTGGATATGTTCAGATAAACAAGTTCTGCCTGAATTAATTGTACCTTCTGGTTGGTTTTATAAAAACAAATGTAAAAAATAAAACATTGCTCACATAGGCTGGGTGGGAAAAACATCCAATGTTTAAGACACGTGGCTAAAGGCCCCGCCGTTCCCTTTTCGCGGTCAAATGAACGAGCACCTCGAAGGATCCCGTGTTTCTACGAACTGCTGTTGTCCAACTGAGACCTCAGCACACGTGGTTGAACATGAATTTTACATTTGACATAACATACACGGTGTGTTGCAAAAGTATTCAGACCCCCCCCATGCAGTTCCAGCATACCAGTGTATCCCAAATATGTGTCTGACTAGCACGTTTCCTTTTTTTTTCGCTCAGCTGGCTGTTATAACCAAATATGAAACTGAGTTTTTTTGCGTTTTTGAGTAACAGGAGCTGAGTGTGAGGGGAATTTTCAAAATGCATGTCAACAGCCACTGTAGGGATGTGTGAGTGTCATCTGTGATTGTTTAGTGATGTCTGCCGGGTTTGATGGCCCCCAGTTTTTGCGATGTTTCGTTTTTTTTTTTCTTTTTGTCGCCCAACTCTCTCAGCCCTTTTCATTATTTGTCGCGAAACACCTAGGAGGACACGACAGCCACACCTAGTTTGCTGGGGGTTCCGACTGTTCTTGTTCACCTATACCATCTCCGCACCTTCGTCTTAAGTCGGGCTCAAAGATTCTAGCGTGTGATTTCATCTCACTGGATCCGTTCATACATACTATCATTGGCACATTCCTGTGTACAGCAATAGCCCGGTATCAAATCTAATTTGTCCACGAAAGCAACAATTAGTTTCAATTATTTAATTATTTTAAATGAGGGGGAAAAAATAATAATTTGCTCCCGGCGCATCGGGAAACACCTGTATCACTATGAAGCCATGAGTTCAGCATGATAAACAGTGTAAACACCAGTTACCTCATTCGAAAACACTTAATATTGTCACTGATGTGTGTGTTTATATCGCGGTGCAGTGCGTACGGTGCAGAACATCTCACGTTAGTTCCACCAAGAGCATTTAAATAAATATGTTTATTAAAACAAAAAATAGATGCAGTTTAAAAATTTGTAATACTATGCAATGCAGTTTTTTACAGTACTCACTTTGTTATTACAGTACACTGTACAGGACTTTGCAGTATGTTTTTGTTAATTTTTTACATTTATTTTGATTATTCACGCTTCTTTTTTTATTTCAGCTTCGGGAAAAATTCATTATAGATTTGTTTGCTAACCCTAAACGTGCATTTGGATGCTGATATTTAGGTAATTTTCAAGAGCTGTTATAGTAAAAATTTGGATATAGAGAGTTCTCATACTAAGGGATTGCTGTACTGCCAATGAAAAACATCCACTTTTAATGTAAATGTTATTATTTCTATTAGTTTTGAAGGGCTTTTGTTTTCCTTGCGCAAACGTGGGTTGACTTTGTGGCCCATGACCACAGGAAAAAATTCTTATCGAAGTTAATGTTACACCTCCGACTTACAAGCTGATTCCCAGGAAATCATAACATTCATAAACAGTGGGATAGCTGTGTTGTGTGCTGGAAGTTTTTCCACAAAATTTATATTTAATTTTTTTACAGATTTGAGTCATTTCTATAAAACCGTCCAAGGGCACTAAAACAACTACATAAATGCCTGAGAAATATGTTCAGATGCCCATCATGAAGGCACCTCAGCTGGGTAAACGTGCCCCTACTGATGGTAGTTCCTTATTCAGAGCCTCGTTCAAAATTCAGACCTTCGTTGTAACCACAAGTTAGGCAGTTTGACCGTGTCTGAACATTCGTGATTCAATTACATTTTTCAGCACTTTGAAAAAACAAGGACAACAAAATGCATTAAAATGTAAGGCCTGATAAAGGCGAGATCTGAAGTCTAATAGACTTCAATGTTGTATTTGAATTTTCAAAAAGGAATTCTTCAAACATGATTAAGTATAGGAGAACCTCAATTTATTCCACCCAACCCAAGAGATTAATTTAATCATAACATCCCTATTATATACAGAGGTAGAGCCACTCTTGTTATCTATGATATCATTTATAAGTACAAGTTTCGCACAAATGTCTGAGTTGTACATGACTGCATCACCTGAGGCTAAAATGATAGTACTGTCGTCCTCGTATGGAATATAGCCCAACCTTCACTCCGTGTCCGTGTATTTAAATGACATATTTTATTACACGATATTAGTGTAGCTGTGTTCTACAACATGAAGCAGACACAAAAGAAAGCCTTTAAAAGGGGTGTGTCCCACATGAGGATGTTGCTCTGAAATTGTTGCATGAGTGAGAATTTAGTGGAATACAGGCATCTCAACAGGACAGACAAACAGGTAGGTCACCTCCGGACAGATCCTACCTTGAAGTCAATCCTCATGATCCATTACCTACAGTACTGAGTCACCCTGACATTGGTGAGAACTTGTAAAACTTAACTCTGAAGATGGACACACACATGGACTCCTTCCTGTAAGACAACTAAATATGAAACTATATAAACCAGTCATGTGGTTAACTGTCTTAAAGGAGATTTTTCATTTACAGTTTTGTCAACAGAATATAATGTTAAACATTCTCCTACTAGTGCTGCTGCAGTGCAACAGTCATCAGGATTGGGTTTACCAGAAATATCTCATTCAGTTAGAGGAATACACATCATACACAAATGTGTGGATGACACTGTCACTGCTAAGACTGTCACTATCCAAAACAACTGGAAGCCTTGGTTGAATTCTGAGGTCCATGTGCACCTTAATGCCACAATGCTGCAGTTAAATTCGGTGAACAAGGCCAAAGCCAGTCCCACAAGCATCATCAGGAAAGCCAAGGTCAGACTTTGTGGACAACAACTGGTGGAGGATGTGACTGGGCATACAGACCATTACCAACTATAAGGGAAAGAACAACAGTGTCGATGAGGGGAATATGTCTCTGCTCAACAAGCTGAATGACTTCTACTCCTAATTTGATACCTTCTAACCCATCCTCATCATGAAAGCAGTGCCTCTCCCTGGTGACCAGGTAGCCTGTGTCCCTAGCTGAAGTGAGGAAGACTCTGGTGAGAGTTAACACACAGAAGCTGCAAGTCCTGACAGCATCACCAACGGTATATTAAGAGAGGGCACTAGTGAACTAGCGGAGGTGTTTACTGATATCTCTAACAGATCCCTGGCTCAAGCTATTGTTCCCAAGTGCTTCAATTCATCCATCATCACATCGAGGGCCCACGAATCACCAGTGTCCCGCCTCAGGGGCTATTGTCCCGTCACACTCGCCTAGTCATCACAAACTTCTTTGAGATACTACTTCTGCACCACATCAAAGTCTCCATCCCACTCTCCACACTAGACTCACACCAGTATGCATACCACCCCAACAGATCCACTGAGGACACCATCACCACCACAGGAAACCTGGCCCTGACCTACCTGGAGGGTAAAGACTGTTACGTTAGAATGCTGTTCATTGAGTTCAGCTAAGCATTCGGTACCATCACCCCACATCAGCTGGTCAGTAAACTGTCCTCTTTGGGTCTGAACATCACCCAGTACAACTGGTTCCTGGACTTCCTCACTAACTGGCCACAGGTTGTGAGGATACAGGGCAACACCTCCTGCACCACCATCTTGAACACTGGTTCAGTCCTTGACTTTTAGCAGCACGTTTACAAACAGTCCTCTAGGATGCCAGGACTGTCTTGGAAAGTAACTGTCTTGGTAAAGTGTAATATGACTGCAGGTGTCTCACATAAAGTTACATTGAAATGATCACTTTTGATACAAAGCAATGCACTTATCTTGTTAAACTGTAATGAGTTTTTTCTGCTGATATAGCAGAAATAAAATGACTCAGAAAAGCTGATCATATCAATCAAAATGATCATACGGATCACTACTGGCTCAGGAAGCAATTGTGTGGTACAGTAAATCATACTACATAAAAATGGCTCTGAGTTCCTGATCAGTTCCTGATAAACTTCCTACCAAAAACAATGTGGCTGATTGTGAAAATCAAAAGTTGGTTTAAAACAAGAAAAAATTCAACAGACTGATAAGAAAGATCTGCTCGCTTAGCATCTTTAACTTCTTGCCCTAGTCAGGGCCTTGGTGGACTGAAAATGGGCCTAAAAGCACAAGGGAAGGTATATCATGGATGGGACACAACTCCATTGCAGGATAGCTATAGAAACACATGCTCTGACAATTTAGAGTCACCAGCTGACCTGCAACACATGTTTTTAGACTACAAGAGGTGATCAGAACAATTGGAGGACACCGGCATAGACATGGAGAGAACGTGCAAAGGGCATATTGACTGAGCCAGACATCAACCCATGTCTGTTATGGGCTTTGTTAACATGTGCAAGAAAACTGATATTCTGATTCAAAAATACACTGACCAACTAAGCAAACGGTGATGGAGGCTGTAATTATTACAACTACATTAGGTTGAGCCCAAGCGTAGCATGTGAGGGGTTTCAATGTTGTGCACTAGCTGTGGTCTGCTAGTGCTCTTAGCTAATGTTACTAAACCAGATAAACTGTGTTACAATAGACTATAATACTTCACATATTGATGAAAACTATGTAAAAATATTCTTAGTTGTAACATCTGAAAGAGAATTTAGAAAAGGTGCTTCTACTGGCTGCAGTGAAGTTCATAGCAGTTATGGCGACCTCTGAAAAACTTTTGGTCCATCGGAATCAGGTCCAGTATTTGGCTTCATTGTACCAGGATTACTTTCCCATAATGCACCTGTAGATGCAGTGCTCTCTTTCTTCGCTTATTTGCTGGGTTGTACCACAGTGGCCTTGGAACGGCTTAGAAGCCCTTGCATTCTCGCGCTTCATCACACCAAGAACCTCCACAAGGTCCAGATGGTTTCAGGTGTGCATGGAGATGCTGATGAAGTCAGATTTTTACCTTCAGGGGACTGCTGAGCGCTGGCAAGACATGCGCTGTGCCCAGCCGCAGTGCAGCAGGCCAGCCCGATACCCGTGGTTACTTTGTGAATCACACATTCATCATTAATATTTATTAGTAACCCCTCACTAAAAGCTCCTCTTCCCTACCCTTTACTGAAACCATCCATCCATCCACTTTCAATAACAGCTTGTCCTGCTCAGGGTTGCAGTTGTCCGAGGCCTATCCCACAGTCTCTGGGAGCAAGGCAAGGAGGGGCACCTTGGATGGGACACTAGACATTTTTAATATCTTGTTCACAGTTTTAGACTCAATCTATCTATCTATCTATCTATCTATCTATCTATCTATCTATCTATCTATCTATCTATTTATTTATTTATTTATGAATGATGCACAAACACAATCATATATGACAAAATAGAAGCAATGAAACAATGCACAACTTTGCTATACTTACATAATACAGACCATCTGAAGAACAGAAAAAAAACATGACAGAAGATACTTACATAGATGCACACACACACACACACACACACACACACACACACACACACACACACACACACACACAGATTAATATCAAAAATATGAGTCGCTGGAGGCCAGAATGATGGGTGGGAGGCTTTTAGAGTAGTACTGGCTACTGTAACAGGAAGTTGCAGATGTAATCCATTTTGTGTAAATTGTATGTTATATAGCATTTATAAAAATATATGGGATAAAAATTGTAACTGGGGCCCAAATTTCTTCTAAACTTATTATTTGGTTTTTAAAGAAGGACTCTGTTTTTTCCATTGAGGTGTCCTGTGGAAACTGAGTTCTGAGTTCTGAGATTTAACCATTGTGTAGCACAAAGTGCATCTGTCTAGTTTTCCTCTTCAGTAACGTGCAGCTTTGTAGAAGACAAATTTAGGGAGGGAAGTATAAGCCCAAACATTTGGCTGCACCCAGCTATCGATCACATGGACATGGATGTAAGCACCACCTACTACTTCTGCCCCCCATGCGCTGCTTTTGTACATGGTGACCCGCTGTTGCCCGCTGGGTTGGATGACCTTCACCTGCACGACAGGGCTTCTTCCTTTGCTGCCAGTATTTGTTTGCCGCCTGCTGGGATACCATCTCTTATGTCTTTTCGCTTGTCACCCATTGGTGCATTGTTTGGTTGCCATCCACCATGGCACTGTTCACCTGCCACGCATGGTTGCATTCCCTCCTTTGTCCATTCACTCGCATGCCAGTCTGTTTGCTGTCTGCCGGGGGGCCATCTCTCGTGCCTATTTGCTTACCTGCATCTGTTTGCTCGCCACCCACTGATGCACTATTGGGACAATGTCGCCCACATCCATATGCTAGCCACCCACCGGGGTTCTGTTTGCTAGCCGACCACTGCAGTAGGGACAAGCAAAAACGGAAGTGAGAGATGCTGGTGGTGGCCCTATCTCTTGCCAAGGTGCTGTCTCTCGCATTTATTTATACACCACCCTCTAGAGCTCTGTTTGCTTGCTACCCGCTTGAGCCATCTCTCACATCCGTTTGCCTGCTGCAGAGCCATTTCCTTGCCACCTGCTGGGGTGCCATTTCTTTACTCCTCACTGCAGTCCCATTTGTAAGTCATCACTCACTGGCTGCCGTGATGCTGCCCGTCACTCATTGCTGTTGTCTTTACTGCCTACTGAAGTGCCGTTTTTGTCCTTCATTACTCAATGCCAACATGCAGTTCCTGATTCTCTGTTGTGGGTGAGAGGACATCTACACCACCCACTTGTGCCCTTTCTCGGGGCTCTCAATCACATATCACATCCCTGCCATCAAATCGGGATCTTTATCAGGGCTCTGGGTCCTCTGCCATGCCCCTCCATGGGGCTCCAAGTCACCTACAAGTGACTTTTACCATTACCATTACCCCAAAATCCATTGCATCTTTGGTGTCATCGAAGCCCACATTCAGAGCACCTGGTAAGTTACTGCATTCACCCTCTTGACTCGTGCCAGCTGCGGTGGCCTCCTCACAAGCAGCTTCACCTCTGAATGCGATCATTGCTCTTTAGTTCTTCCACAGCCTGACTACCCCCAGCAATACCCCCAGACTATGTTCTGGTGTCCTCACTTCTTTTCTTACCTGCCTCCTGCTCTCACCACTGTCGTCACTCCAACCTCTTGCATGACTACCTCATTCATCTGCTGCATCTCTGGGTAATACATCCAACCAACTCCGGCATAGCTACTCAGGTTCTTCACCAATCAAAAAATGCATAACAAACTAGACCTTGGTGTAAAAGCCACCTGTTATGCCAAACAGAAAGCTCTAAAAAATCAGTTTATATCTTCTGTGCAGCACCAGGCAAAAAGCCCTCCGAGTCAAAATGACGTTCACCCGGTCATGTTGCAATTTCCTCACACATTTGAATGAATACTTCACTGAAAACTTCCACCCTTTAATGTGCATCTGTTGCACAAACACTTAAGTCACATCCAACTCTTCAGCGCTAACCCTCGTCCGCACATCCATGTATCCACCAACCTCTGTTGGATCTGCAAAGTACATCATTTCTTGCATTTACATTGGCTTGGACTCCATCGTGCCTTAGGGTGGGCTCAACAACTTTGCTCAACGGCAGGTACAAGCCCTCAACGGACTCTGGGCCCCAATGCACAGTGCACCAAGCATCCTTTCAAAAGTACAAACAAGTCTAATGCTTTCAACTCCTAAAATGACATTTCTCATCCTCTACTAGATGAAATAGACTCTGTGATTCACCTTGCACTGAACATGAAGACGTGAGCTAAATCATAAGGAATTGTGTATAACACATTTCCAGTATTATTTTTTTCATTTAACCCCAGGTGTCACTCAGTGCTCCTGGGTTAAAAACTGTGGTGGTGGAAAGGACACACTATATACAGCACCTTGCATAAGTACTCAGACCCTTGACAAAATCAAACCTTTTACTGAACAACAAAATGAGGTTTAAATGTTTGTTTCCATGTGATATTTTAATTAAAAATGAATTTTTGTGAGTCGACATGAGTTTTGCATGACAATGTTTTTTTTTTTATTACAGAGCTACTGGTTGTGTGTGTGTGTGTGTGTGTGTGTGTGTGTGTGTGTGTGTGCGCGTGGCAACAAAATCCATCACTGTCTTCACTTACAGGGTGTGGGTGACATTACAACATGCTGTGTGTGAGTACTCCCACTTCTAGAACCCTAGTCAGAAACCAAATTTAAAATGTTCAAAATATTAAGTAGTCTTTTTGGAGTTTATTGAACTGGACTACACAAAAATCTTGCACAGGGTGAGAAGTACCTGTGTGGCAAATTCCAAGTCTGTGCCTCGAAAAACAAACCGGTTAGTAAATAACAAATGCACAGAAGCTGAGCTTTATAAAATAATATAAGCTGTTTATTAGCATTGTTAGTCTTATGAAAAAGCGAGAAAGTATTGAGCAGATTTGTGTCCAGAACTCGGTACCGGGATTGAGTCATAAATATGTTTCAGTTTATCACTGGAAGGTATATTGTTAGGTCCACACTCAACATTAATTTATATAATCTAGAGAGTTTTTTTAGGCGATGCTGTTTTGCAGATTTCTTTTATTAACCAAGACAGCTGTAAGATACGGTGTGATTTATTGATTTTGGTCTGAATTACTGACTTTAACTGGTGCTAGTGTAAATATTTTTTTTCATCCAGTTTATTAAGGGTTATCCAGGTCTTGTTGAGAAGGATGGGACTAAAATGCAAGATAACCTTTTGTTTCCAAACTTTAAAATAATTTGGTTCATTAATTCTAATGTCAGGATTGTGCCAAATTGTTGTGTATTTACAAGGTGGACCATTTTGGCTCAGAAATGTTGATAATTTTCCACTGGGTTGTTCAGGCAGAGACACTACATGACTTCATCTGAAGGAAGTCTGGTTGATATTTTTATATGTAGTTATTCCTTACATCTTGGTCATTACAGGGTTTTTCAAGCCCATTGAATCATCACAGAGCTGAAAATGAACAGCTGAAACCTGCAGCTAACCAGGTTTAGGCCACATGATATATCTCCTTGCATAATAATTGTCTCTACCCTCTTGTTTATAGGTAGTTGATTCAACCTGTTACCTCCTATCCATTCATTGATTCCTTCTGTTATCCTCTGTATCATTACAAAGTTCTTCTGTAGATCTTTTTTTAATTAATAAAAGTGTGCACCAGAGTGTGCAACTATCTATTGGTTTCTGTCCCTAAAAGACTTGATCAACTGCTCCTCAAAAGTTCTTCTCCAGTATCCCCGGAGGTCGCAGAGAATGGAACCCAGACCCTTACAGACACTCTAGCTACTCTTGATAGTAGCCAGCGGAGACTGTGGGAATCTCTACCCGAGGCCCTGAAAAAGGTTTTGTTGCAGGTTGCATGTGTCTCAGCATTACTGCGGGGTTGTTGAAATGTTCTTATATGCTCCGGGGGGAGTTTGAAACAAAGGAGTGGGACGTCGGGAAATGAGCCTGCATGGGAGTCTAGGCCATTTCACACCAAGACCTACTTGTGTAATTTCCATTTTGAGCGTTAACCTGAAGGAGTGTCAGAACAATGCCTTAAGGGGACTTTGTGACAGCAAGACAAAGATAGCTTGAAGGTAGATACATATAACAAATATCAATAATGCAAACTTCTGGATGAGATTTATTTAAAAAAAAATCATATAACCTCATCTCCCACACTATCTGCAGAATCTTTTATTCATCTTCTAACCATATTTAATATTATTATGTTTATTTAATTTAAAATGGTCCTGTTCTTTTACTCTGGTCCAGTTTATACAGTATGTTATATATTTTGGTTTGTTTAGCCTCTGAACTTACCATAGTGGCTCACACTCTTTAATGGTGGTCCCTGGACTCACTTGTACCTGCATATATAACATACTGGTGGTCCTTCTACCCTGATTTACATCAAGCATTTGGGGGACTAGAGTCACTTTAACTTTCACAGTTTATAAAGATATGTTAAATGTGTTCATTTTTGGTGGCCACATTTCTTTTATATCTGTTAAATGATAAGACTAGGTAGTTTTGGTGGGGCAGCCAGGAATGAAGGTAGGTGGAAGGTGTTACACATACTGAAAAAATCTAATGACTGTGTTATGTAATAAAAGGTAACAACCAGAAAAAAAATCTGTTCATAATAATGTTAATGGATAATGAAAGGCTTTCAACCCGACTGAATTAGCAGCAATTTTTAATTTATTCTTTTATCTTCGTTTCATTCAGATTAATCTCACCGAGCCGTGTTAAATATGAATCCAGGTGGGGTCTCCGAGGGAGTAAGTTTCGGAACGCAGCTGTGTTTCCTTTCTGCAGCTGCAGCTCCACGGTGGGAGACCCTGTCAATCAAAAGCACAAGTATTCTTCAGATTTTACCTCGCACTTTAATCTACCAGTTTGATTACCCCAGGCCTCTTCAAAGACACCTTTTGTACCGCAGCTTTCCACTCCGTAGAGGTAGACCACCGCTTTCTTTTTCACATCCTCTACTGACGTTTCCTCAAATGACAGCGAGAACCAGCGAAGGACAAATTAACACAGTAACACCGAACGAATCCAAACGGACTCTGTGCATGGTGTATGTTAGAGAAACCCTCACTTCTTCTCTCCTTGTGTCTCCACTCTTCCCTAGAATCCTAAGGAGGAACATCACAGATAGTACAATTCTGGAATGTTTTTGTCACATTTACCGTGTGCCCAAAATACTTCTAAATCATGCATATTAATCTTGTACATACGCTTTGTGAGCTGTAACAATGACCTTTTTTTATACCGCATTTTTGGGCCACAAAGTAACTGCATAAAAGCTGTATAAGTTTTTAATAATTTGTGTGTCTTCACTCATTTGTTGATGTGTGTTTCCGATATATAATTAATCTGATTATTAATTTATCAGATCATACAATTAATAAGATAATTAAATAAGCTACAATTAATTTAATATACTATTACAATTCTAGCGGTTGTTGAAAGAGAGGAAAAACTGCGTAAGTATACGTGTTACACACCTTTAGTGTGCTATGCCGTGCCAACCTGAGGGTGACGTGTGCTCAAGCAGGCGGTTACTGCTTAAATAATGCCGCAAGCTTAAGTTAAATAATAGCTAAATAATAAATCAGTGAGTTGGGACTATTGGCTCATCTGATAATGTTCCCTTCCGGGGATCCTGAAACAGATGGACCTGAAGATTTACTTTGACCTCCCCCTCCTTCTGGAGGAGGTGTAGTGGTTAAATTATTGGCCAGCTAAATGGTCCCATATTGAAGATGGTGGAAATGCAAGGTGTTTAACCCTGAAGTGGTAGTGGAATGTACAGTACTGTGCAACAGTCTTAGGCACCTATGGGAAAAATGCTATAAAGCAAGGATGGCTCCAAAAATAATGCCATGAATACTTATTAATCAATAAACCTTCTAAAAAGTGCAGTAGACAAAAAAAGCCTCAATCAGATCAATATTTGGTGGGACCACCCTTTGCCTTTAAAACAGCATCAATTCTCTCATGCAAACTTGCATACAGTTTAAGGTAGAGGTTCGTAGGTTCTTCCAAACATTTTGAGGAACTGGCCACAGTTCTTCTGCAGACTTTGACTGTCTCTGCATGTCCTCCCAGACTGACTTGATCATGTTGAGATCAGGGCTCTGTGGGGACCAGACCATCTGTTGCAGGATTCCGTCTTTTTGCTCAAGATAGTTGTGTATGACTGATATTGGGTGTTGAGGTCATTCTCAGGCTGCAGAATGAATTTGGGACCAACCAAAAACCTCCCTGATGGTAGATAAGAATCTACCTGTACGTCTCAACAGACATTGAAGTAGCACGCCTAAGACTTTTGATCAGTATTGTGCTACATCTATATCTACATGAGCAAACCTGTGTTCATCTCTTTTCCCAGGCATCGTCATCATAAGTACTGAATCCTGCTTGCTTCACATCTGTGTCTTGCTATTTAGTTGTTTTGTGTTTAATGTCATTAGATTCTAGCCCCCTCTTATTCCATTTGAGTTTCTTTGAACCACAAGTGCAGATTATTGGCCCCCCCACTCCTGATGAGGCCAGACAAGACCAGTGGTGAGACCAACAGTCCACGTTGCCAGGAGCTGAGGACCCCCTGCCATGATGATGAGATTAGCTTATCTGCACCTCAGTATCACTCACTAGTTTTTACTGTGTAGTTCGTACTATAACCTCTGTTAGCTGCTACTATAGGCACTATTTTCTACTTGTAGAAGTCCAGGAGGGGGGAAGCTGCTGGCACTCAGACCCCCAGAGGTTTATTTTTCTCCCTCACCTCCTGGTTGGGAGTTTTTGTTTTCCTCTCCTCAGTTGCTGGCAAATTTACCATATTATACTTTTAACCTGTATAGTTTTTCTATCTCTCTCTATATCTATACCTCTATCTATAGCTTCACTATATACCTCTTATCTGTTCTGTTATCCTAATCTGCTGTTCAGCTCTGAGTCTCTGTGTGCAAAGAAGCCTTTATAGAGATAAATTGAATTGAGTTGAATGTAGAAGTGGAACAAAAGGTAGTCGTGTCGGAAAAACACAAAACAGAATAACAGACGACCTATTTACATTGAAATTTTTCAGGCAGAATAGGTGAATATTCATCTCTTCAAGTGTGACTGTTTCCTGTCTATTAACTGTCAAATAAAACACTCTCTGCCCCTGTCTTTTTTCACAGAACTTTGGTGTTATACATGTCCCTTTGGATAGAATGAGCTCCACATAACAGCTGAAGTTAGGGGAGGAGTCCGTGGGCAATCTCTGTGTGTCTTAGGACCCCGAGGCTACACTCTCCTTTTGCCCACAGAACTCACATCCCAAGTTTGCAGCTAACTGTTGTGGCCCATTGAGTGAAGCACAGCGGACACCAGAAGGTCAAAGCATTGTCTATGGGCCCTAAACAGAATGTGTGTAACATCTGACTATCAAAGATGAGTTGATGTCATAGAAGAGTATAAATAAATACTTGTTTTTGCTGGAAGAGCAGACCAAACTTGTACTTCTTCACCAAGGGATATGTAATTCAGGGGAAACACGAGGCATGGAAAGTCTGCTGTTTGTAGGGATAAACATTATTACTTGTACATTGTTTTTGGCTTAGGGGGTGGTAAAGTCCATTTGGTCCAAGTAAGGTCTGCTTTCTAAGGCTTATGAATCCCTAATTGCACTCCGGGCTTGAGTGCCTGAATGCAGCTGTTCTCTCGTTGTTTGAGAACATCGAATACCCTCATTCAGGATTTATAGAAGTGTTTTACCTTTTTCGTTTTAGCTGAAGTGTAGGATATTCTCTAGAGTCTTAACGTGTAGAGCTAAAGAGGACAGAAATGGTCTAGTAGGGCCTACAAGGCATCTGCTTCCATCTTGGACCTACAGAGTTCAGGAATCCCGCTGAGGACATGCTGGTCAAAGAAGGCCATAGGACTCTGAACTTTATTTATCATTTTACTGCATTGCCACCTCTTTCAAATGCTTCAATACCAATGATTATGTTAACTAGTAACGTATAGCAGCTGGGTGACAGTGTATGACATGTAAGCATAGAGAGGATCACATAATCAGTCTAACATACATGGGTTCGCTCATGTCTGGATGAGTATAAGGTGTGGTAGACTGCTGCTAGATGGAAATGGTACAGCTGGTGGTACTAACGTTTAAGAAAATAGTCAAGGATATTAACCCTAACTTGAAGGTTGCTTGTTCAAGTCCCAGGAGACCTCCTTTCATCTTTCTGCAAAGCACTCCTGGGTTGCTTCCGTACTCCTGGTTGTATAAAAATTAAATTTGTAAGAGATGGTTAAGCAGCAAGTGAAACTGCCCACAGTTTGACATGTCCTTGTGTGGCTTAATTCTGAGCATTTCATGCACCCATTCGCTTATGGGATATTTTTTAAACAAAGTTGCCGACAGTGGATTTGTTTGCACTGAAGGCTGCATTTTTTGCGAGCTGGTTTCACGTTGAGGAAAACAGCCGGAAGATCTCCTCTGACTTCAACCGGTAACTTTCCAATGAAAGGTCCAGGTTTCTTAGCCTGGCGGTCAATTTGTCTCACAGGTTTTCGATCATTACTGTCAGGGATCGAAGGTCACGCCACTATAACGCAGTGGAATGATCTGCATCCATTCCCCAGGCGAATACGCAAGTATCACTGCTGCCAACCTGACTCTACCTTCTGGTGCCTCAGTCGCTGTGAAATGTTAGAGCAGCTGAACTGCACCTTCTAGAGAGCTTTGTGGATGTGTGTAATCTGCATTTATAGAATGTTTTTCACTGTACAATTCTATCAAGGTATGTATATAACTTTACTGAATGCCCTCTTTCATTTTGCACCAATGTTTTGCTGTGGTACCAGTGTAAGGGCTTAAGGGTCTACTTTTTGTCTGATTCTACTGATTTATAAAAAAAATACCTTCTACCCCCTTTCTTACCTATTAAGCTTGTGTTTTTGAACATAAAGGTTACAGAATGTAAATGAGTGATCAGGAAAAACGACCTGGACTATATTCAAATCCTTTTACTACACTACATGTATATTTTTGGATCTTCTTCAAATTAGTGAAAACTTGAGCTACGCAATGAAAGGACGTCGATTCATATATTGTTTCTTCTGCAGAAGGAGCTGTATCCCCGGCCACATTAAGGCTATGATGTACGTTCACATTTATTCATGCAGTTGATGCTTATCTTAAAGTGACAGTCAATCATTATCATGGAGTATTTAGCTGGTACATTTATCCCAGATGGCTTACAGTCCTAGATACGGCACAGAAAACTCTACTTTCATTCGCCCGTCTACACCCCAACGCAGCACACATACAGTGACGGCGCTGTGTGGTGAGCAGTGAGTTAAAACTTCATCTACCTGAAACTCACAGCACATTGGCCTTTGAATAATAATAATAAAAGTTACTGCTTCTTAGTATAGTGTTGGCAACCATTCAGTTTTCCTCACTTCTAGACATTTTAAGAAGTTTGTGGCTTCCGCACATGTCATAATATGTTCAGTATTACACTTTTGCTGCGACTATAGATGATCACTGACAATTTCAGTTCTAAATGGTTTGTGTGTGGGGGGCACTTCAAAAGCATAAACAGCTTACTTGCTGCTTTGTAATATCCCTACTTTTTGCTGATGCTGGCAGACTTGGTTAATGGCGTAAAGAGACACAGATCCAAATGAATTTGCAGCCCATAATGCCACTTCTGGTTCAGATCTTGCTGCTGCCTTTTGGACTCCCTCCCTGCTCAAGAGGGCCTGGGGACTAAAGTGAGCCAAAGGTTAAAGGAGCTTCTTTATCACATCTGCCACATTTGTGGCAGTGGTTCAAAAAGCCCTCAGCCCAGGAGCAAAGATTTCCCTCTCCACTCCCCCTAAAGGTCCAGCGAAATCTGCTGGGAAACAGGCCAGATGCTCTGGTGCATCTCCACATGTGTCCCTGGTTCTCCACACAAGCAGGCAAGGAGGAACTTGATCATAAGAGCAAGGTTGTCTAGAGGGATGTCAAGGATGGTTGGTACCTGCAGTGTCATTCAGTGTCACCATTCTGCCACACATACTTCTGGAAGCAGGTTGCTAAACCTGGACGCCATCCATGATTTGAATTGAAATGAATTAAAACGAATGTAAATAAAATAATTTCTGGAGTAAAACACTGTCATTCTGAACAATTAATAAAGTACCTTAAAAACATGCAAATATGTTAAAAAGCATTTAATGTGGTCATAAATTTGCACGTTTGTACCGCAGTGCAGTGTGTACAGTACAGCACATTTCACACGTTAGTCACTGTGTTACACACGGGAAGTGAGAGGGTACATAGTGGTGTTTGCAGCCCCACTTTCAATCTTGTGACATGATGAATAAAGGGAATAAAGACGTGTAGCAAAGTAACTTGCCGTCGGCCTCTTTATTTCACACAACAACCAGCATTTAAACAAATAGGTTTATTAAAAAAAATTAAATGTGCAATTAATGTGGTGACGCAGCACAAATGTGTTCAGACAAAACAAAACTAGCGCAAACAAGTGAAAAGAGACCAGTGTGCAGATCTCCCATATGAAAAATTTGTACAAGAACATGGTACAGTTTATTACCATACATCATTTTTTTATTACAGTACACAGTAAGGTAATAAACGATATTTATTTGTTCATTTTTTCATTTAGTTTTTTATGACACATTTTTATTAGGGAACAGCTCAAAGCATATGTATAATGTAAAGTGGATATTTCCCACATTTTTTTCAGCAACCTTAAATCCAAACAAACATAACAGACCCACATGATGCAGAAACTATACAATTTTGGTATCAGCACAAAGTCATATCAAAAGGTAGGACAAGTTCTCAAAAATGGGAAAATTTGGTTTTAATTTTCAGTGTTGCTTTATCTGATGGAATTGTTTGCAAGTTTTAAAAGTAGGATAGCATGAGGCCCCCGGTTTTATAAAATTTTTTGGTTGACCCTCAAATAAAATACTTCACCTTTTCTAATTTAAGGAACAGTATGATGACTCAAAATAAAGCTTTAGGTGGGTCTGGTGATTTCCATTCTAACAAGATTCTTCTGTGCCAGACAAGAGGCAAATGAGAAGGCATCTTTTATATTTTTGGGCACTGAAACCCCATTTCTTGATACTCCAAAAACGGACATTGCAAAATCAGGCTGCATTTCTATGCCAACACTTCTCTCTGAGACTTCAGTCCAAAATCCTGAAACTTTGGGACACGACCAAAATCTGTTTGTCAAGTCAGCCCTGGCAGAGTGGCATCGGTTCCAAGTTTCATCTATGTTCAGATATATTTCAGCTAGTTTGGCCTTACTGTAGTGAAAACAGTAGATGACTTTTATGTCCAGACTGCCACACTCGCTGCAGTAAGGTTATTGTTTTATTATATTGTAAACACAGACATGCACCATGAATATCAGTGTGGTGAAGCCCATAAAAAAAGTGAACAACTACATTCAGGGCATCCCCTTTTCAATAAAAACATCACAACAAAGTACTGAATTTTAACACTCATAAATCTAAATACACAACACTGAATACACAATAAGGACCTTAAACTATCTCAAGTCCAGTCCAACATAAGAGGTTATCTGGTTAATTCTACCTAGGATTACATAGAATTCCTATCTAAGCTCTTCCACCCATTTGGCCTGAATCTTATCCAGTGTCACATTTAGAGGGATATAACTGCATTGTAAAATCAGGCCCTTATGGTGGGCAGAAATTTCAATTATAGAATCTACGCATGAAGTAGATGGTAAATTAGGAAAAGCCGTGCTTTGCGTTTTAACAAAATTTAAAAAAAAAAAAAAAAAAAAAAAACAGAAGAGATTGGAGTTTGGGAGTTTGCATTTGATGGTGAGGATGTTAAAGCTGGCAAAGGTTGTGTCGATGTAAAGATCCTTGAAGGTACTAATGCCCAGCCTCCCTCCACCTTACAGACACAGAGTCCAATTTCATTCCCTGGAACAAGTAGTAATTACAAATTAGGCCTTGTAGGTAAAAATTTGTTCATTTACAATTCTGTTGAAACTCAGCCCAAATCCTGAGAGTCCTGGCAGCAATTGGACACAAGGTGCATCGCGAGGCAACAACAGGCAGGCTGGCAGTGACTTTTGCAGGAAGAGAAGCTGTGCAGGAACTAGATGCCATTTTGCACCAGTCTACCTTTGGAGTCTATATCCAATATGCAATTTTTGTACATTTACAGCTCAATAGTAATACATTAGATTTGGGAGAGTCGGTCCACCCTGGGACCTTTGCCGTTGAAGGTGTCTTTATGCATTCTAGGACCCTTTCCAGCCCACAAGAATGATGATATCGACTTGTCAATTGATTGAAGGACTTTGAGAGAAAACTTGGGAGGCACTGGAATAGATAAAGCAATCTGGGGATCACATTCATTTAGACACAATTAATTCTACCTATGACAGACAAATGTAAAGTTTTCCAACTCCGAAAGTCCAATTTAACTTTATGAACCAGAGGTGCAAAATTCTCTTTATACAAACTGGTGCAGGTAGAACTTATATCGACCCCCAAGTATTTTACCCCTGATCAAGATGTTTAAAAGCATGGAACTGTATCTGTAGTTTGACTAGCGGGGTGGCTAACAGGGAAGCATTTGATTTTAGAAAAGTTTAGTTTATACCCTGTGAAACTGCAAAACAATGTTTTTGATGTTTATTTGCATTTTGATTTTTTAAATTATGAATAAGCTTCAGATAAAAATTCATTATAGCAAGTTTCCATTCAGATACCGGGGGACTTTTATGTATGCAAAATTTCCTTTCTCACTCAGTTTTTCCTCCCAATGGGTGGGCAACTTTCCTCAGATTCAGGCCTCCAACCAGAGGCCAGAGTATTTTTGATGTTCCAAGGATTGTGCTGAAAGTGTCAAACTGTCACATTTTGCGTTATTTGCTGAATGGCAACACTGAACATGGTCCAAAATCCAAAGTCTGCTGCTTTTGTCCCCAGTGTGGCAGGATGAGTGCTGTTTGTCCTTTAGAACAGTTAAATTCCTCTTCTGAGCTTCTCTCCTGACCTCCTTAACCGCTCCGTGAACTTCATCAGATCAGCACAGTCACCTCTGCACTTCCTATCAGACTCAGTTCTACAGGCAGCTACCTGTGTGATTTGTGCTGGGAATGTGACTATATTGCACATTTACAGTATTTTCACAATGAAGTGTCTGAATTTTCATCTGTTGTTGACGCACTTTTGTTTACTCTTTATACACATTTTCCTTTTGGAGAAAAGCATGGACAAAATAAACAAACATAAACCAACTTACTCTCTTCCCATATATACAGCTCAGTCTTTGTTGACTAAGTTCAGATTTCGCAGAATTGTCAAGAGGACAACATCATGGCCCTGTTTAGGACTTGAACCCACAGCCTTCAGCGTACACATGGGTGTCCCAGCTACATGTAGCCTGCAAGAGGAGACAACCTCATACGGGCAGATTGCTTGGCTTCAGCTTTACTTCAGATCGCTTTTTAACTTAAAACAAATTCTTCATTTCAGTCTATACAGTATGTGAAGCCTTCTGGTTGTAAAAGAGACAGCAGATGATTTAAATTTGCACAGAAAATTATTAAAACGATTCAATTCTCTATAAAATTCACCTGCAAGGGGACGTGGCCTGTTGGTCTGGTTTGGACATATGAATGGAACAGCCGGGAGACAAGCTAATTTAATGAAGATTGGTAGCGAGATTTTTTTTTTTTTCTTTTATATTGTTCCACCTCCAATTTCTTTTAGTCTTTGTCTTCCGAAGCACAAATGCAAAATCAATGGCACCGTTAACTTCCCCCAGCTACAGCGGCTGCAGGAACTGTCTCCGTCTTTGCCTGTGTTTTGCTTTCAAACCCCATAGCAAAATTGCAAGTACATTTTCCAAGCGTATTGTTATTATTTATTCTAAACGTGAGTTGTACACACTTTTTGAATGACACTGGATATTGTACCCTATCCAAAAGAAAAGCAGCACCTGGTCGCCTGAGTTATTGTTCTAGGCCCTTAACTACCGGCCTGTACCTCCCTCCTCAGCAGGATCCACGAGGATCTATGAAAGCAACTTTAATAAGTTCAGGATCTATGAAATGATTCTTATAAGAGCCTCTGGCCCCCTGTACTGTAAATAACTTCCCTGTCCTCAACAATTATTCTAATTAATGCATAGGGCCGTAGCTGAGCACTCTGGGACATCAGGGCTTATGAAAGGGCCAGATGGGACTTGCAGGGGGCAATGAGATGTGGTGGTAGAATCGGGGGGTACGGGTTCGCTGTCAGCAGAATAAAGGCTGATGCTGTCAAGTGAAAACAAGGGTTAGTTATTTAGTTACTTAGCGGACGTGTTTATTTAAATGGATTTACATATCAAATAATTGTATATTTTACCTACTCGTGTGGCAGGGTGTTTTTACCGAAGCGGTCCACGTTGAGTGCCGCTCTCAAGGGTAAAATGACAGAAACCCAAGGCTGTGACTTTCCGGTGCCGAACATTTGCTGTTAAATTCAGCGTCGCTTGATTTCTCAGAGCGCGCCGCCGCCAAGGGTTAAAGGTCAAATGCGAATATAATGATTCGACGGCCCCTGGGAGACAGAGCCCACGGACGAGTACGACGCCGCAGGCAGCTGACATCTGTCACATTGCCCAGAGTGGCCGTTATGCTAAAAGCCCGTGTCAAGCGGGAGCCTTCAGCGCCACTCTGCTTATAAAAAGAATAAATTCTTCGCGGACCTCTAACACGGAAGTGACAACTTTATCACCGCTGCTTCTCCGCTTATCTATAATTCAGCGGGGCTTCAAGACGCAGCACTGCTTTAAAGAGCTGCTTATTAAAGGGTGTATTTCAACATTGTCATAAATAAAGCCCCAGTAGGGATCTGGGGGTGGGGGGGGGGTGCCTGGGCCCACCCTTGCATTGTTTCATCAGAGTTCCTGGCAAACGGCTTGGAGTCGACCCCCGACTAAACTGCCCTTAGCAGTTTGCGGCAACCAGTCCCCCCACCAGGCAAAGCTCGTGCAGCTCGGTGGCTGTGAATGCGGACGTGTCGCACTTGTCATAGCAAAGTGTGAACAGGCTGGAGCCAACAGAGCCATTGCCATGGTTACATAAGTGTTTATTTAACATTTTGACAACACTGTGAATCAAGCAATGAATGTGTCTCAAGTTTGTGTGTTCAGCATAATATCACTGGACAAGGATGGTTTCCATCTTAATAAATCTGTCCGCACCAAATCGCTTGGGGTTTATGTGACCGACTCAATGTGTTTTGTCGACCAAAGGCGCAGGAGCGGTTTATTCATCCGGTTACTTGTAGAAACACTGCTGTCCTTCACTGGGTACAGAACCTACACCCTGCTTGCGCACACCTTTCATAAGGTTATGGATGGTCAGTAAAGAAAGCGCTCATTTATTCACTCTTTTGGTCATGGTGGCTGTCTTCAAACCTAAACAGAGTTGAAGATTTGAGGAACTGAAACTGAGGAACTGAAATTCATCACCTCTCACCATGGGATGCCTTTTTTTCTTGCCTTCAAAACTGACGATATTCCCGTCAGGTATGACAAATGGAAGGATCCGGGTGGCATGGTGGGTTTAGCTGGTGCTGCTCAGCTCCTGGGTGACCTGTGGGGTTTGAGTCCACCTAAGGATGTGTGGAGTTTGCATGTGGACAAAAGCAAACATGCATGGAGGAAGCAAAAGGAATCCACTTCTGTTCCCTCCGTTGCTTGGAGAAGCACACGAGTGATCGCCGCGAGTTTGATTTGTACCTCCACCGTTTCACCATTTTAGATCATCTAAAAAATTACTGTGAACCTCATGTAATCTGACCAGTATATATGCTGAGGTATATTTCTGAACATTTTTCAGCCAAATTTAATAAGTTCCTCAGTGTGGTCCAGGCTACTCTCACAGTCCAAAGAATTCATTTCAGGTTAATTATTGGGTCAAAATTGCCTGTGGCCACCTTAACATGGACTGGCGCATGCTGCCCCCCTTCACCTTGTTCCCAGGGAGTTTGTGACTGGCTCCGGACCACAGTAATCCTGACAAGGACTAGCAGTTAATGATTGAATGAAATATAACAGAAAACATAACTCTTTTCCTATATGATGACACAATTATGCACATTTAAGATTTAATATTTTTAAGATTTATTTGTACAGTGATTCAGGTTATATGATCTGCTTATGGATTTAATGGACGCTCCTCCTAATATAAACCTGTAACCTCTTATAATGCCATCAGTTATGAGGCGAGCTTCTAGTTTTTTTTTTTTCTGAAATGAAACTTTTAGTGATGATAAAAAAGTTTTTCCAACATGTTCTAGTGTGCTTGTGTTATAGCAAAAGTTTAATCTGAGTTCAGATCTTGGGGTTCCATCTACAAATGTTTTAATAATATTGTATGTGTAGCCTTGGCTGCTAAGAAGGAAAATCAATGTCCAAGGGAAGTTATGATCTCTGAAGCAACCGCAGTTTAATCTTTTTTCAGAGAGGTTCAGCAATGTCTTACAACAGGGAACGGAATCCAAAAACTCGTGATTCCAAAGAAGAAGCATCCATCGCAACTTCTACATCACACCCTGTGAACTTCTGGCTGCTGGCATTTTCAGGTTATACATGACCTGCCAAACAAATCACGTTGTCAGCATCGCACCGGTCACATTTATATAGCAAACGAATAGAAATACAAACATTGCTCTTCTGCGAATGCAATTTAAATTTTTATTTGAATCATAGAGAATATATGAATGTTATGATGCCAAAACTATTTTGTTTACAGGAGAGTAGCTCATATTATACAAATTATGGATTTAAACCTTTTATACATTTTAAGCTCTTTGGTCTACAGTTTCTTCGGTGCTGATTTAATTTGTTTCTTTTTCTCCTCTTGCTCTTTTGTACCAACACTTACTAAAGGGCCTTGTTCAACTGTTCCCAGAGGCTGGGAAACCCAGGGAAAGCGTTTGGCTGGATGTGCCAGGAATTTATCAAGCAGCAGCCACAGAATGCTGAGCTTTAGACATCTCAACTCACATCGTTTTGTGGCTATATTTTTTTCAATTTACTTTTAACTGGCTCAAATCTTCAAGAAAGGAGACAAAGCACATCCCGAGTTTGTGAGTGTTCAAGAGGAAGAGGAGGGGGATTAAAACTGGGGGTCACTCAGTTAAAGCATAAAGTGTACGATGCATTGCTTTCTACTGTAGAATAAATGCAGGAGAATATTGCTTTGAAGGATTATTTTGCAGATGGTAGTAAGTCAAGTGATAGCGAATAGATGGGTATCAGTCTTGTTTGGAAAGAAATTCCGCATAAAAAGGTAGAGCTCCGTACAGAAAGCCACGACCATAATGAAGAGCACACAGTACTGGTGTTACACCGCTTAAAACTACCTGAGTCATGTGAACGACCAGTAGTGTCTGTAGGCTAAATATCACTTTCATCTGAAAATTGTGAAAATGGGCCATTTGTTGGTGTCATGGCTTCTAATCGGGCTTCAGCTCTGTTAGTGAGCGCTTTGCATGTTCACGGAAGTTCCACCTCTTCGGTGACTCTGTGTTACTACATCTGTCCTCTGCAACGGACTGAACCCTTTTGTGCATCGGTATTATTTCTCAGATTTGTATCCGGTCACCATGGTCGCAGGACAGAAATGCGGAAACTGGCAGTGGGTGGGCAGATGGGTGCAGTCGCTGTACATTCAGTGCCACCGTTTTGCCCTTTTCTGCAACCGGGGAGGAACCAACTAAACCCATTTACCTGCCTGGTGTCCTGGACTGATCACAAGACCCTGTTCAGATACAAATGGTTTCCTCCAGTTGACGTAACTGTGTTAGTTTTCCACTGATAAACCGGTGCACAGTTTAACACCTCCGTACAAATCATATATAACAGTTTTACACTTTTTGTGTGAAAAGGAAGTATTATTTAAAGTCATCAACATTTATTGTTTGCTCATTGGGATTTTCCATTTTTTTTTGATAAGTGAAACTCCTGCAGCACAGCGATGAATAATATTTCACTTTATTGTTTGGAAAGTATGGAAAAGTGCATGTATTTATACATATAGTCACTACAGCCAGTCAGAATCCCAAGGGGGGGGGGGGGGGGCATCGCAGGGGGTGTAACGTGCTGGAATGCCGCGAGGTCAGCGCCATCAAAGAACCCTCCTTGTCCGATCCGGCGGTGGGTGTTGGGGGGGGGGGTGCGTGCTCATTGCGTGAGTAAATGTGGATCCCTCTGCGGGGGGTGCTGTAAACATNCGGATGTCTCTTATGCTTCATTACTGTGATTGAAAAGGGGAGGCCTCCTGCCTCGAAGACCGCCTTTGCATACGTGAGCGTCTGCGGTCACGTTAATTCAATTCACTTCAGTGCAATTCGGTTCAATTGAGTTTGTTTTTGCGGAGTGCTCTTCTCACCAGGGTGACGCAGTGCAATGTTGAGGTGAGCGTCGGCAAGTAGACAGAGCTCCGGGGTCACACGAGGGACAAAGCGCTCCGCTGTAGGACGCGACCGAAGACGACGTTCTACGTGGTCTTTCTAAAAGCCCTCCTCCCAAAACACGGAGAAATTAAGAAGTGAAGTAATGCTATGGTTATGTGGATCTACGTGAAACTGGTGCAAAGTTCTGCTGCTGTTGCTGCTTTTTAGAGTTTCTCAGCTGTTCACAGCGTATTTTAATACCGATCTCAGTTTTTAGCTCCTTTTCCCTTTTATGTTTCTTCTGTTTACGCTGTACATTATGAACCTGAAATTGCCTGAAATCAGCCTGGTACTTGTTCCGCAACGGATGCAAAAACTGTCAAAAGAATGTGCCAGCTGAGCTGGAAACGGTTTTTGGGAGAAAAACTTTGTGGGAAAAAAAGTCTCTTTATAACTAACAATATAGTGGCTTAAAAAAAATGAAACTCTTATTTCATGTAGTTTACAGAATATTCTAGATAATATGTCCCAGAATTTCTATTTTGTGTGTTTAGCTCATTTTTATGTGCGCAGTTGCCTCCGGTTTCGCAAGACTTCCTTGCAATAGTGCAACAAAAACTCCGTTAAACATCGGTTTCGGTTGGGGGCAAACACCCCCCACAGCCGTTCCCACTGTCTCCCTCCCTCACTTTCCTCATAACCATCAGAGGAGCAAAACAGCCACTGCAGAGTTCTGACAGCTTAATTATTTTTCTCTCTTTGCCTTTCTGCTATTATCCTCTGCAGCCCTCTTTTTTTATTTATCGACTCAAAGGTAAATAAAGAACCTTAACGGATTCCGCTTTCCAGCGAAACTGCTGTTTAGTGCCTGGTGATGAAGCGCTCCAAACAGCCGCCGGCCATCCGACACATGGCCTCCCGCACTCGGGACGCGTCTGGGAAAACATACACCGAGCAGGTCTGTGTCGAGCTTTGCGCCTTTTAATAATTACAATTGCCGTGCAAAACAAGGCCGAGTTTTGAATCATGAATGAGGGGGGTGGCCGGCCCAGGGCTGTTATGAAAACAGCGCACTGTAATAAGAATGTGAGATCACAAAGCGCTTCTGTTGAGCTAATGGTACCCATTAGGCAAGGCTGACGTTCCCTTACACCTTCATTCATTGCCTGGCTACCGCGTTACACAAAAGCAGACCAACAAGCACATAAACAAAGGGACAAACAAGCAGACAAACAAACAGGCAAAAAAACAAACAGACAGACATAGACAAACAAACAAACAAACAAATAAATGCTGTTGATTTTTCCCTCCTCTTCCCACATGCTTCCAGCCCAGATTTTAGTTAATCTCTTCCGGAATAACTTTACTTTTTGACTTCATCAATGTTCTTCTGTTCTTGCGTAAACTGCGCGCTTAGTAAACTATACGTAACGCTTCATTGCTGCAGCCATGAGATGACTCTTCAGAATATTCCGGTAGGAAGTACTACAGCTCTGAGCAACTGGTCTCTGAGGAGATTCCGTGTGACGTTTTGGTGCCAAAGTGGAAAAGGTTTTAAAAAGAGCCTTTACATTTATGTAAAGGTGTGAGAACTGATGCAAGATGAGCTAACCGTGTTAATATTCACCGGTACTCTAGGACACGTGTGATCTTGGTGTGTTTCAAGAAAAAGGAACATTGCAATGCAAACAAGGATGTAAGAAAGCTGGGTAATGTTTTACGTTCATTTTTGGATTTGAAGAAATACACAAATTCAGTTATTCAAAACAGAGATATAGAATTTTGAAATTCAGATACAGATAAAATGTATTTTTGCCCAGCATTTTCATCCCTTTATTGTAAAGCCCTACAGAACTTTTTACGTTTTCAGAAAAACAGCAGCACAAAGGATAGTCTTCAAGACCAGCTTCAATGTCCAAAAACGCTTCACCACAGAAGAGGGTAACGTCTGAAGGACCCTCAGCAGAGGTTCTTATCCCAAGGCCTTCTGAACACCTTCACTTACAGATTAGTAAAATTTGACAGAGGAACTGCTTTCAAAATGGCAGAAAAAAAACAACACATTCTGACAATCTTACATTTTCTATACGCATGTAATCACTGCAGACCAATAATTCTGCAAAGTGAACGCAGGTGATGGTCATCTCCGGAGCCTGATTCTCAGCAGGATTTTTTTGCTGTGAATACCTGTAAAAACGTAACTTAAGACTGTCAGCTGAGGCCTGTTTTTACACGCCATTATAGGGGCAAAAGGATCATAATATCAAAATTATTGACTACAGTTCACTGTGTTTTAGTACTTGTTTTTACCTGCTGCAAAACGAGTGTCATGGGACCAGGTGACCTTACCTCAGTTGAACACCTGTCACCTATTGTGCCGTCAGGATTCCCTAAAAACGAGAATCTGGCTGCAGAAGCACCCGGCAATATTGCTGTTTACTCCTAATCCCAGTATTCCAGGACATGTCAGTTCAGTTCTGACCACCTCAGTTCAGACCAACGCTGCTGCTCAGCTCTCTTCATTCTTTCTTGCTCCCTTTTGTCTGAACATCTGTTTCAGGAGATTGCAGCTCTTTTGTGATAAACAAAAACCGCCCCTGGAGTCGCCGTAAATTTACTTATCCGCTTAGTAAGTAAGCAGCGAAAAAGTCATTGTACTTCGTTTTATATCCGGTGTTGTAACCCAAGAGAGTGACCACCAACCCTGAGATGCCACAAACGCTATAAATTACATGTGGCGAAGCCACAGCGATGAAATGATAAACCCCGGACGTCGTTGCTTATAAAACCCAACTGAGATGAATACCGGCAATACAAATTTAATGCTAATACGGACCAACCTTTTTCTTCTGCAGTTTAAAGAGGACGTCATGCGGACCAGATGGTCCCTTCGCTAATGGAGCGCTCTTTACGCAGAGCAGGGACTTCTCCTGTATCTTGCGGTGGAAAGGTGATAGCATGCAGATGACTTTCAGCATACAAGCCAGTGCCACTGGGTCTGCTTTTTAAAGCATCTTTCAACATAATTCTTGAAATCCGAACTCACTGGCCAAAACAGGGCGAAAAGAGACGATGACTGAAACCCTGGAAGTCAGCGAGAATGAACTTCAAGGGTACCAGTCACTGACCCAAAGCGTTGCCGTTTTTCACTTTGATGGCCCACTGCAAAAAGTGCTTAAAATCTGGCTCTTGCATTGCATTTGCATCACGTGAACCGTACGGTTGGGCCAAACTGGAACCGGTTCTCATTTAGGGCGATTACATTCCCTATTAAAAAGTGTAACCTTGATCTATAAAACATCTGAGAGGCAGAACAAAAGGGAACAAAATGTAAACAAGGAAAGAAATATCAAACAATAAAAAATCTGAAAGCACAAGAGTCTAAATCTGAAGGAAGTAGCCTCAAAAACAAAAAGACTCATTTAATTAAACTCAACCCCAAATGATTTCTTATTACTGGATGCTGTTTTAATACAATTCCCTGGTTCTAAATAAAACCGCATTTGTTTTTCGGTAACCCTGTTCCTCAGTTTCTCTTCACTGTCTTGTCTTTTAACACTGTTTTACAGTGTTACATCAGACACTTTGTATTTTACCCCGCTTCTTCCCCTTTGTTTCTGTTTTTCCTTTTGTCCAGTGTCAGTATTTATTTGCTTGTTTATTTATTTAGTCGGACTAGAATTCCAAAGAAAGACAGGTCCCCGCTGAGGTGTCACGAATCGATAGAAATAGGTGCGTCACAGCAGCACTGATGTTCCATTTTTTTGTAGTTTGGCGTTCCGTCGGTTTAAAAGGTGTTAGGTTCAAGTGTGTAAAAACGACCCCAGTTGTAACTTTAAAAGAAGCTGTGAAGTGACATTCATATCTGTAAAACATGCAGCCTTTTTAAAACTGTAGAAATACCTGCTGTACATCCTTATTAAACTGTCTCGCATTTGTCAATGTTTAAGCCCTGCTTGTAAAAATCCAGAACATCTTGGAAGGATCTCCAGTGATCTTGTTTTAAGCTCTTATTGGGGGGGGTGGGGTGGGCTGTTGCCTCCTATTGAAGCCTTTGCTGCTGCCTATGAATATGAATATGCGTGGTCCTCAAATGAAGCTGGCAGGAAAAACTCACACAGGTATTTCTTTGCTTAGCAGACACATGCTGTCCAAAATGACTTACATTTGCACAGCTGGACATTGTTTGCCAGCGCAGTTTCAGTTAAAATGTTTCTCAAGGGTAATACAACATAATGAACAATAACTACAACCTCGCTAATCCACAGTTAAAGTTTTGCTAATGCAGCCAGTGTGCGTCCCATAGGAAATGTGCCAACAATAATTGAACGGCAAACTCAACGAAAAGTTAAGGGTTTATGCTTTTGAGGACATAAAGATACACTTTGAATACGCAGTTTATCATTTAAGGCAGGATGCATTGTGGTCCCTGTCACATTACATCTCCAGGCTGTTGGAAAATGATACAGCTAATGGAGGACATCCAAACTGCCATCTGTTTCAGTTGCTGCTTTAATTGTTCTCTCCTCCCTTGTCATTCTGGTCTGGGCCGATCCCTCAAAAGTCTTCATATACGGTGCAATCGGCGCAAAGGTGAAGGATGTACGTCTCCGTAAAGCAGCTCCTGATTTTCCCCTCTTTTTCACATTACTTCACTTCCTCTCCAATTTCGCCACTGAAATAAGTTGCATTCGTAATGTTTTTTATCCATTTCCCACTGTCAGGACTTTTAATGGACTCCAGTGTTTACTGCCTTCATTCCTCCCTCTGATCTTTGCTCCTCATTACAGAGTCATAAACCGCCGCCTCGCCTGGGGACCCTGTATCTCTTCCCGAGCCACGTCCCCTGATCTTATGTTCTCCGACTCCGCTCTTATTTCCGCATCCTTTATTTTAGCTTATTTCCCCATCTGCTGTCAAATTGGCCCATTCTTCTTGCTTCCTTAGAAACCTAATCTCATACTGTGGAACCTTAGAGATAGAGTGCCCACCCGTTCCATAGTCCTTATTTCCGCCGCTTGCAGACAAGCTGCTCATCACTACAGATGCTGCATCCCCCATTTCTGCTTGCCACCTCACCACCATCCCCTCTTCTTCGGAGGAGATGGTTTGGGGGTTAGCTGTCAGTGTTAGGATTAGGATTCAGGGTAAGGGTTGGGGTCAGTTTTGGGGTTTGCAATGTGCTCTTACTTGCTATCGATAGCAGCCCTGTTTGTCTGTTCGGGGATCACTTTTCTTTCCATGCTCATTCCATGGTCTCTAGTAATTCTGAGCGGCTCTACTTACGTCTTCGACCACTACCATCAGTGCCCTCGTTCCTCTGCAAGCCTTGTTCTCTCTGTCTATCTCAGCATGGGCTCAGAGTTAACTGCCACCCCAGGGACAAATTGCACACACTGTGAAGTAAAAATCCACCTGTCACAAAGAATTCCACACATAGGTTTTGCTGACATGTTATGCACAAATTCTATACTATAATTTATAGTTATAAAACACGCGCCTGACCCAATGGCTCACGATCCTGTTGCCATTTGCTCTGCCTGCTCCCCCCCAGCACCAATACAAAACTCCGCTCCTCTTTCTGGCGTGTTTTTGAGGGACCAATCACCGTACCAAACTCTACCGAAGGTTGGTTCTATTTTCGGCTAAACGTAGACTTGTCAATCGTCCTTGGCTGTTCGATAGTCGGCTGCGTAGCCCTAATGGCCATGACAGCTGCACCACAAAGCCTGGTGACTAACAAGGACACGGTAACTTGTTTTGGATCTATTTATTGGGGGTGGGGGATCTATTTATGCTTCTGCTCAATTCCCATGAGTTAGGCATGTTTTTTCTGTCCTCCATATTTTGCTACTCCTACTCGAGAGACATATAACATCAGTTGTAAAATAACCTTTTTTTTTTTTAAAAAAAGGAAGCTAAGCATGGAGGAAAGTGTTTGGCGCAGCCCTTCGCTCCTGTGTACGAGTGTGTATGTTAACTCATCTTGACAGTAGAGGGGTTTACAGTGTATTTTATCTTTCTGTTCTGGGTCTCAATTACAGTGCATCATATTCAAAAACCTCACGTACAGCACATTTATCAACCTGACAAAGACGCACAACAAAAGACTCACATATCTTGCGTTTTGGAACGCTTTAACCTCTTCGAATTCGCAAATTATTGCAAAGATAGAATCATAAATCTTGCACTCCAGGCTGAGACTGCAAAACACATAAAAATGTCAGAGGACCATTATTTATTGTGGTTAAAATGTACATCAAAATTGTCACTTTTTCCATTTCTCCACAAACTATGCTGTCTGTTGTATGAATGACCATGGGTCACTGCTATTCTTTATAGAGTGAAACACAAACTAGTTAAAATGTGTTTTTGAGTGCTAGTATATCTCTTATTTATGACAAAGATTCATATATGTTAATAAATACACTGCTTTTTTGTTTCAATTTCTAACTCACATTTTAATAATTTTAAGACACGGTGAAGACATGTTCACCTTGGACTACGGTTTAAATCTCTCTCCTCTTTCGAATGCCCACATATCTTAGCTGTATATTATTTTACATTTTATAATACAGATAACCCGTGTTTGCCAACTACCTCCTTTGGCTGACTGTTTCATTTCTCAGTTGTATTTTTTGCATGGCTCTCGCGGAGAATGTTTGTAAGGAATTATTTATTTATTTATTTATTTATTTATTTATTTATTTATGTTTTTTTTTATTTTAATGCAGCTACATATGGGTATCTTAGCACTTCTGCAGCTCTGAATTGAAATGGCAGAACGCCCGAACATTTATTCATCTACTGTTTTCAAATATTCAAATGTTCGGTTTGTGGGCGAAGACCCAGGTTTACTTATCAGATCATTAATATCAAATGTTGCATAAATGCGGCCGGTAACCACGTGCTCATGAAGCTGAGCGTGAGGGTGCTGGTTCACATTTGAGACGACAACCCTGGGCAATTTACTTATGGTGTTACGCCCCCACTACTGGCTCCTGTCTAGGGTGGTGGAGTGGGAGCATAAACAACAAGCAGCCCACACAAAAATAGTGAAATGGGTGGTTTATAATTTGTTCAGTGGTTTGATACAAAACACACGTGATACAAGTATATACAAACAAAGGTGCTAACCAGGATAGAGAACTTGGACGGTGCCTAAGCAAAGAAAGAAACAAAAAGTTTCCACTAACCTGATCTGTATTTTCAGTGTCTTACCTATTCCTAACGTAGTGCACAAAAATAAATATCTACCTAACTACGCTAGTCTAAACTAACACAGAAAATACAGGGGTTGGCACCCGCCCACTTACCTAGTGTGTATAACAGTACGTACAACCCTACGTGAAGTTCAATGTAGGTGCGCGCACATACTAGCCTGTTCTCAATCCAAGCCAACAATCTAGTGAACAACGTGACATCAAGTGTGTGACTATTTACACAGTTCACTAGACCAAAATCCACTATCCAAAACCCAGAATCCTTAAGCCAAAACAAAGTCAAACCAGCAGTCACACGTAACAATATAACAAAGTCAAATACACGTAGCAAACAGCAATCGAACGAGTGAGCCAAAAAGCCAGCTTTGGGGGGGGGTCACAGTGCTTCTTATCAAGGGGAAAGNGGAAAGCACGCCCCCAGGTCATCGGTTGGCACATTCCAATAGGTTGATTGATGATGATTGACAGATGGAGCAAACCACCTGTGACACAGAACAGAAGAGACAGGGGGAAAAACAGAAAAACAACCGCCAAACAACCGGAGCAACACAGACACATAACATATGGTAACAAATGAACTACCCTGGTGGAATAATCCATCTGTATGACTGGGTGAAAATACATCGTGAATTGTGTGTGCAGACTTGGACACAAAACATGCAGATGTATGAGAGAATGACTCATACAACATGATATACTACAGGTATTTATAACTAAGGTTTGGCAAAGTGAAGTGGTTGTGGGCTATCAAAGGACCAACAGTTGAGCAAATCCTCAGTGTTTCGAGCAATACATGATGTCATTCGAGGTGGGAGAACAGCATATGAAGTAAGTCTGAAAAGAAGTGCTTTAGCATATTTCTGAAAAAAGAGCAGGATTATCCAGTTCTAACAGTGCCTGGGAGCTCATTAGGCTGCACCTCAACAGGGCGGTGAAGAAAAGGTGTGGAGTTGCCATGACAAGATGGTGGGACAGGGTGAGCAAACCGTGGGGACAGGAGTTTTAGCCAGGATGTGGGCTGTAAGTATCTGAACCAGCTGTTGAGAGTTGTTGGGGTCTGATCTTCAGTGCCAAAATTTGCCTGATTTTTTGGTAGCGATCTGCAATGGGACAGTGTGGAGATCTTTTCCTCACATTAGATAGCTCTTTGAAAAAAGAAGGAAGCAGAAAAGCAAACACTTTTGGTTTAAGAAACATAGTCGGTTGTCGGAGAAGTCATTTAGCCGGAAATAGTGAGTGTGTTACAGGCCTCCTTAGATGGACCAGGGTAACAGTTGCTATCCTGTAAAGACAAGTTTAAGAGACGAGACACAAACTGATGACTCATAGGTCCAGGTTTCCTCTCTAACTGCTTATTAAGCTCAGAAATGCCATCCCTGGTCACCAACCTAAGTGAATGTACTTCACACAAAAAACTTTTTTTCTTTTGACGCTACAGTTAAATACCCAAAACTGGTTTACAAATACGGTACATAAACATAACAATCCAAACATAATAATACAAGGTGCTCAGAGTCAAAGTAAATAACTTAATACTGCAGCACAACACCTTCTGGAAACATTCCATACACGGACCGGATAGAAACTTCCAGCAAATTCCTTCTAGATCATTAACACGGTTCAACACTCACAAATTTGGTACTTGTTACTGTTCACATTATTATACATTCATTTCTTCTCTAATGAGCTGAACCAGGTTTCACCAAAGTGCATTTAATATGTAACAAAATTGAAATGACAGCAAATACCAACAATTAAACACTGACAGGACAAATAATTACCATCTCAGAACACAAAAAATTTGCTGAATCATCGTTCATTTGATTGCCATAGATAAAATTTGCAGGAGCCAGCAAACAAAACTGGTCATAAAACAAGAAAATCTTAAACCTTATTAACATATTTATTAGGGCCCTTAAAAAGTTATTTAAAAGCAAACTATACACTTTTATAGTCAGTTACCCACCTGTAAAGACAGGTTTAAAAGATGCGATGGGAAACGATGGCTTCCGGCTCCAGGTTTCCTCTCAAACTGGGGGAAAACTTCTTCTGTGGTTTATACTCCGATTGGTGTCAACCACCATCATGCGCCCCACTACCGGCAGCAGTGCTCTCATATTTGCAGTAAATGGCAGCCCTTCGAGGACCAAACCCCAAACAAGATAAAATGGCAAAATACATGAAGGCAAAACAAAATATTAAGACAAATGCGATTACTCTTTTTTGTATGTCACAAGTGCGTGTAAGAGGGAGTAGAAAACTAACACTTTGAGTTGTCTGCCTAAAAAATAATCAGAATACAGATCGACTGAAGTTGTAGGATAAATATATTCGGCACCTTGAGATCTACAAAGTATCCAAGGACAGACCTTGGAAGGACCTCTACATATCTACAGGCTTATGATCAACTTTTATCAGTTTGACAGGAGGTTTTTCAGCAAGGCTGCCACAAGCTTACAGAATAATACACAGCTAGAAAGGTAAAAAATTAAATTTCCAATTACTCCACTCTTACTAAAGTCAAAAATTGTAATATTTATATGTTTTCTAAAAAGTAGACTTCTGTAATACACCAGTTTTTAGTGTAGAATTAAACATGCACACATGCACTGGATACATTTAAAGAGAAAACGCAGTCACATCTATTTTCTTTTTTCTTTTCTTTTCTTTTCTTTTGTTTTTTATAATGTTTTATTCTATAAATAGATATGTTTACAAATGTAAAAAAAAAACTATAAATAAAGTCCCTTTACAGGTAACTCACCAAGGTTATAAGCAGAGTACATAAGCAGCTTGTGTAGTTTGACTGTGTTGGACAAGTTGGAAAAATGACTCTTTTTCAGGAATTTGACCTGAAGTTTGCAGAAGAACATTAGGAAAAATAAAAACCATTGAAGCCTGATTTTAACGAATTGCATTACTATTTTTTTAACAGAATTATGATGTTATAATTGCTTCAGCTGAGCAACGGCGAAGGACAGTGATAATGGATGTACTGTATGACATCATCATTAACTGTATCTGCTCATTTAAAAGTAGGTTCAACTTTCCTACAGTAAACAGAAGGATATAAAGTCGGTGGTTTCTGTGGCATGGAAATTGTGAGACAGTGACAACTAACATTAGTCTCAGAAATAGAGTGTGGACATTTGAGGACATCTCTGTTTTTTTTAGTGACAAATGTGATTTTAAGATGTGGAGAAAAAGCAAAACATGCCCACCGAATTTAATAAAGGTGAATGCAATAACACAAAACAGCACAGGCCTACATTTCAATTTCTTGTACTGGTTTTAGCTGCAGCAAGACATCAGTCTGCTCCATTGTAACATCAAAAAATCAAACACGCGCTTATTTGTTGTCCAACAAAAGCATCAGTTTGCGAAAGCTGGGAAGACTTTGACTGTAAAGAACTCAAGTATACAGTTTGTTCACAGTTAGTGATTCATGGATGCATGTAAACATAGAAACTTTAGTACAAAGGAACTTGGTGGGGTAACAGGATACTGCAACAAGGTGGGTGTTGGGTCCACATATATACTCCATGGGGACATTGTCTGTTGCAGTGCATGTCTGCAGTAAAGGCGGAGACCTGTAGTGTGTGGTTTCCAGACTTTGTGAAAGAGAGCTACTTTGTACAGCACTCACCTCTTTACATGACAATAAACATGGCAAAAATGGTGAATGCACACTGAATCTCCAGTAGGATTCCTATTTTTGAGAAGAATTATAAATGGACATTTTGCAACATATACCCCTATTTTAACCTCAATACACATTCCCAGCTCTGAATCTCAGAGTCATTTCTAAATTGACTTCATAGTTGCTCAGCGGCACAGTAATGGGAGAATAAGAGGAAACAGTGAGAACTAAATATGCTTATTTCGCTATCAGACAAACGTATGATTCATTTGATGGTTGCTGAAGTATTATTCATTTCTTCACACATTTTTAGTGTTAGTTTTTTTAATTATTGATATAGCCTTGTAACTATCACAGAATTATGTTCTGAATTAGTTCAAGACTATTCCTTAGTTACTATGTGCTTGGTTAATAGCACTTAAAGCAAGGAAACAAAGTAAAAACAAATTCACAATGTTTGTATGCAATGATACATTTCCAGACGCCCTGGAATATTCTACAGCAGTAAATTGGTAAATCTCCCATCTTGGAACTACATAACCTAACAAGCAATGAAGTGAATGCATGCAGCTCCAAACAGTGTGAACCTGAAAAACATATTTGGGCTTTAATGTATGAGGAGGCACCGCACAGAGGTGAGAACTTTCCGAACGTGTTCGTAAGGCTCGGCTCTCGAATTGGTGACAGCGACGCGGCAGCGTACGACACAGGTTTCTTGTATGTGCTAAAGCGTACATCACCTCCTGACTAATAATGCACCCCACTCACAGAAGTGTGTCACCACCAACAAGTGGGCCATTTCTCGCCGATAATTTACATGGTATTAAAAATAGAAGCCGTAACAATTGTTTACCTGTCTCTTAGAGGCAAAGTGTTTGTATATGTAGGGCTTCTGTGACACAGACAGGCAAAGAAATGTAATGTAAAATAGTTGCACTTGAAGGTTAAAGGTAAATAACCCCCAAGAAAGTGCAAATCTAACCTTGAAAAAATACATTAAAATCAAACTAAACCACAATGAAATGCAGTCACGTCCTTAGATGGCTAAATGAACTGAAGAGGCCAGCGTGAACTCTTTCATTGCAAAGTCATTAAGCAATTCATTCATTCATTCATTCATTAAACCCAAAAAGGTGCAGATATAACCTTGAAAAAAACTAAAACAAATGAATCAACAGTGAAATACAGTCAGGAGCTTAAATGAGTAAAGACAACTGCAGAAGCCAGCACCAACTCTTTTGTTACAAATTCGTTTGGTAATTCATTCATTCATTTGTTTGTTCATGAAATAAGCTCCAAGAAAGTGCAAATCTAACCTGGAAAAAATACGTAAAAATCAAACGGAACAGCAATGAAACACAGTCATGACCCTTAATGTGTAAAGATTAAACTGCAGAGGCCAGCATCAACTCTTTTGTGACACACGGATGAGCGAATGAACGCGTGAACGGATGAGCTAAATTCATTTTTAATTGCCCGGGGCTTCAGCAGCCTACTGACAACATAACAACACCATACTACCAGAACAACAGCACAGCGAGGTCTTGGGATGCAGTGCAATGTAACGTGACTGAGCGGGAATGACCATTTCCAGATTCTCATCCCACTGAACCCCAGGTGGTGGCACAGCAGAGGGACAAAAAGAGGATCAAAGAGAAGCCAGACTGGCATCGTGGCGCTGGGACACGTGACGGTATAATGAGCTTAGATGAAGTTGCAAGTAAGATAACAATTAGCTAATGTCAGTCAATTCCATCTATTCCACGCTAATGGTTCTCCATGAAATTACGGCAGCCCTGTTCATAAATGCATTATTAAAACATTATTAAATCCGCTGGAAATAACATGCTTTTTTCTCTCTCTCTCTTAATCGCAGCTGTAATTAGTCTTGCAGGAAAATAATTTGAATTAAACTGACAACTCCTGAATATATTACAGATGCATAATGGTATTGTCTGCAGTTCGATGTTTGTCAACAACATTATGAATGTGTCTTCTTTTAGTTAACTTCAGTATTCATGAGGAGACGATTCAAAAATAACGTTTGTACATGGACAATGGAGCGAGACAGGAACGAGATAAAGCCCCACAAAGGACCGGAGATGCAGACCTGGTTTTAAAACCAAACACCTACTTACTGCAAACCCGTAACCTTGGTGCTGCCGTATAAAAACGGTGACATATACACACGCCGGTCACTTTATTAGGAACACAGTAGTAATTCACGGCAGGACCAACACCTTTGACCTCAGAACAGCCTTTGTGGCATGGATCAAGGTGCTGGAAACACCTGGCCCATGTTGACATGGTAGCATCACATAATTCTGCACATTTGTCAGCTACATATTCATGCTGCCAACCTACCCTTCTACCGCATCCCAGAGGTGCTCTACTGGGTTCAGATCCCATGATTGGGGAGGCCACTGAAGTTCAGTGAACTCATTGTCATGCTCGTGGAACCAGGTTGAGATGACTTGTGTTCGTGACACAGCACGTTTTCACACTGGAAGTAACCATTAGAATATGGGTAAATTGTCACCATAAAAAGACGTACACGGTTAACAACAATACGCAGACGTGAGGCTGTGGCATTCAAATGATGCTTGACTGGTATAAGGAGGCCCAGTGTGTGACCAAGAAGACATTTCCCACACCATTACACCGCCAGCAGCAGCCTGAACTGTTGATGCAAGCCAGGTTGGGTCCATAGCTTCATGTTGTTTGAGTTACTGTAGCCTTCCTGTCAGCTTGAACCAGTCTGGCTGTTCTCCTCTGTCCCCTATCATCAACAAGGTGTTTCCACCCACAGAACTGCTGCTCACTGGATGTTTTTTGTTTTTCACAGCATTCTGTGTTGACTCTGCAGACTTTTGCATGTGAAAATCCCAGGAGAGCACCGGTTTCTGAAATACTCAAACCCTCCCCCTGGCACCAACAACCACAATACAGTCAAAGTTACTTAGATCACATTTCTCCCCCATTCCGAAGTTTGATGTGAACATTCACTGACACTCATGACCCATGTGTGTGATTTTATACACTGCGCTGACGTCACAGATTTGACACCTGCATGAACAAGCAGATGTACAGGTGTTCCTAATAAAATGGCTGATGCGAGTACAGCCGACAGCTGAGTTCAGGTTTTTCCTGTTCTGCTCAGGTCCTGAACCACCTGGTTTAGTTTGAAGACACAGAGAAGCCTTTACTGACAACTGAACTTATTATGAAGAAAAGAAGTAACTGCCTGTAGCCAAATAACCCTGTTCTACTAGACCATTGGCAGCAGATTTGGAACCAGTAGGGTGGTTAACAAATGTAGGGAAAATACACACGTGATCACAAAGTGACATAATAAAGACTACAGAACAGAACCCTACATACACAGATAAACACATGGTCACTGTGATGCTGACTTCCTTCCCTCTGTGGAAACTGGCTGAAAAAAGGTTCCGGAAACATTTATGCTACCAAATTGAGCCATTAGACACAGAAGCAAGGCAGTGATCTTTGAGCGCAATCTTCATGCCTGCTAAAAGCTTATTTATTGCAAGCGACTTCTGTCACATGCACTATTACTTAATGAATGTCCTGGGACAACAGATCTGTTTGTCATTTTTGCTGGGGGTGAAGGAAAGTGACTGTTGGGGGGGGCGGGGGGAGGAGGCTGGGTGGTCTCTGGAGAGAACCGCTCTCATATTCCCACTTTGCAGCAGAGCCGGAACAAATATTTTGGCAGCCTTTGCCAAGATGACGTCTCATCCTTGAGTGGTCCTGACACAAAATAACAGTGAAAACGCTACCACTGTCTCTATTTATAATGTTGATGATAAGAAGAATAATGGCCTGCGCTCCTACACAGCAGAGAAAGGCAAAACCGTCTCGACAACTGCGAGAAGAGCTGGGGCCGCAATATAATTCAGCTCGGTATACTCGCGCACAAATATTTTTACATCAAAAAGGCTTTATGTAGAGAAGAAAATGTGTGTATGCATCATACATTTTGTGCAATCATTTTCTTGCCCTTTTAACACAAAGCATCGTCTGATGTTTGACATTCACATTTCAATCGACGGCTTGAATACACAAGTACGTTTTCACTTCTGAAAGTTATCAAAAGTTGGTTCATTTACCGCAGAGCACCAAACGTATTTAAAAAAATGCATTTTGTGTAAGGGATGGACTGGCAAGTATCTCGTCTAGAGGTGAACTCCACTGCACCCTTTGCTTCTCGTATCGGTTCTGAACCACTGTGACCAGAGGTGGGGAGATCAACCAAACACAGTTGAGCACGATGGTTATTGCAGAGGACACGATGGGCCATATCAGTGCTTTTCGTTGTGTTTCCTGCACGACGGAGACAGGTAGTGCATCACTGCTGGAGTCGGTGGAGCAGGATCTGTGCAGGGTAGACAGGGGAAGCTTGGGATGGGGCGAAATTCTGCTGAAGTTTGAGAGCATTTCATCAGCTCCTTCACCTCTCTCCTTGCCCTGCCCTTGAAGGACAGATTTGAAGCCCTGTAAGTGAAAATGACACTGGAGAGGCTTTGTTCTCAGACGCCACCCCCTCTCAGTGTGCACACACAGTAGTCAAGCAAAAGTGCTGCTATTTAGAAAATAAAAAAAAAGAAAAATAATAAATAAATAAATGAGAAAAATGCAAAAAATAAAGAAATAAACAGATACATAAATAAGTAGATAGATACATACAAATGCATACAAGCAAACAAACACAATCATTTTAGTAAAAGTAAAATTTGTCATGTTGAAATTTACTCGAGTAAAAGTAGAAAGTATTGGGTAAGAAACTATTCAAGAAGGAGTTAGTTTTATTCAAATTATGCTTTTTTGTTAATGTGCATTTACCTAGAGAATGAATGTGCGGTTAATATCTACTCATTGAGCCGATGCTTCTCTCCGAAGTGATTTACGGTGTGGACTTGCTTACAATGATTTACTCATTTATACAAGCAATTCTTACTGGCGCAATTCAGGGAAACCGTCTTGCTCAATCGTGCTAAAGCGGAAGGTGGGATGTAAACTCAGTAATCTCTGTCCACGGAAGTTGACATCTTTTGCCACATAAGGCAACATTTCATCTAACCTTTTATTTGTTTCCAAAAGAAAACTGGACAAGTCGATATTAGATAAGGTCATACATATGATATAGAGAGTATACACACACACACACACACACACACGGTGTATTAATGAAATAAATAAAACAACAGCCAATACTGAACAGACACTGTTTACGGGTCGCAATAAAATAACTGTGACTGAAAATTTCCAAAACAAGACGTACTTGCGCCAATTGCGATTTGATTCGTGTTAAAGAGAGAAAGTTAAAACATTAATGTACAGTACTGAGATGATATGAGCTGGATGACAGAAATGTGAGGAATAAAAGTACATTTCTTCTTTACAGATGTACTCAGGTGTAAGTGAAAAGCATCGATGTCAAAAATTACTCTGAAGAAGTAGGACGTCGCATGAAAGCTAGTGAAGCACAAGTAACGTATTACTACCCTTCTCTGACCGAGTCCCTACTTTGGAGAAGTTCTCGTGCATAGTGACCAAGTAAAAGAGTATATGACTTAATAAATATTAATAAAACACTGTTGGACATGTTCATAAATCAAGGTCTTTATGTGAATGGACAACTTGGCTAAAGGCTTGTGCTCCTAATCTGTAGGATGAAAACAGCCTTTTGTGAAGACTTTTCCAGAGATACTGGTGCAGCAGCTACTGGTGAGCTTCAGGTTTGCCACTGCCACTCAGACGACCTGCTTTGTTAGACTTTAAGGTCGTCTACAAATAGCTGAAAAATTCCAGTTTGTTGTTATGAAAGAATTGTGTGTCCCCTGTTGGCTCAGACAAAGATATAGATCTGAGACCCAACAGTGAGATAAAAGTCAAGAGACCTTCCCTCAGGAGTTAATTGAAGTCAAACCAAGTCATGTCACAAAAAATGACCCCAGCGACCTTTAATTTATTTCTCTCTTTCTTTCTTTTACTCAAGTGAACTTTTATGTATTTCCAGTTAACAAAGAGCTTATCTGCTCCCCTATGAACACAAACACACGTGCAGACTCACAAGCGCGTGTTCAGTCTCTAAACACTGCAGATTCATTATCTAGTTATGGCAAATGAAAAATCCTTTGGTTCAGCATTTAACTGGAAGACAGAGAAGTTTGGTGAAAGAAACTTACATCGATCTCAGTTTTTACACTTTATTCACTTTACTTTGAGTGCTCGATATATAGCTGCAGCATCTCAGATTAAGTACCATTTGAATAATGAGACATCTGGAAACAAATCCACAGCCGTATTCACCGTCTGTCAGATGCTTGGAACATCACCTCTAGATGATCTTCACAAGGCGGCATTTGTTAATATGGAGGAGAGGTGTCTGCACGGTGACATGGAAAGCTCATTTTGCGAGACAAAGAGGTATATATTCCAATCATAAATTATACCTTCTGAATGGGTAAAAACATCAAATAATAAAATATTTCATTCCTCACTGGCCATTATTAAACCTTGAATTGGACAGGAACGTGAGGGAACTATGGAACACATGCTCATCATTTAGGGAATGCCGACAATGTGCTGTGGACCTTTGGGAAAAATAAAATTTAGTTTTGTAGAGTATTTCTTCTCAGATGAAGCCTTGTTCTGAGGTGTGACCTTGTGCCTTCCCTTTCCTCTTGCACACAATATATGATCAGATTCTCATGGTTCTCCTTTCAGGATTTTTGCCCTTTGCTTTTAGACAAACAGCTTTGATTTTAAGCCGGCTGATCAAAGCAGGATGTTCTTTGAGTTCTCAAGGACTTACTGTGCACTTTGCAAATATGAGGGGGACACAGTAAAAAAACTGAATTCTAATTCACAAGCATACATTCATACTGACAGCCACAAAAACACACATGCACACTGTCAGAGTGAAAGAAAAAGCAAAGGTTAATACTCCACCTCCCTGTCATGCCACAGCTCCTTGTGGAAGACGTGTTGCCAGGGAGGGAGTGCTGGGGCCACACATTTCTTGGATGGCAAAGTCACACACAGAGAAATGCGGTGGAGGTGTGAGGTTCTAATCCTCCAGTGATGAGTGCTGAGCTATTTATAATATTTACAGGTCCACACAGTTGGATACATAACACAACAAATGAGGGCAGTACAACTACAAACCTTCAACTTTAAGGCCTTCACGCTTTACACCTCTGTCTCCCCGGGGTTTCAGTGAGGGCCTGCTTATAAAGATCATATCATTTAAAAACATTGTCATGGTCATACCTTAACACAGAACTTTTAAACCTAGAAGACATGTAGACATTCATTTAAACTTACAAAATGTGACATCAAAATAAACATCAACTAGTACAAACAGGAAAACACACATTGACCTTTCATGAGACAATGATGCCTTCAAAGAAACAAGGGCCAGCAGTTCCCATGAGAAACCATAAAGTTCATTTGGCTTCTCTGCAATTTGGTAGCAAGGAAACACAAAGAAATGCCCTATAATGGGCATTTTGTTTATACAGCAAGAGCAATGTGCAGCATCTTATCTAGAACCAACTGGTAAGGACAACAGAAAAGATAGAAACCAAAATGGACAGAAATAGTTACATAAACAGTGAGTAAATTGTTACCCAAGACTAAAGATCAGCTGTGGCAATATAGTCTAACATTGCTCTGTGTGTGTGTGTGTGTGTGTGTGTGTGTGTCATAGTCTAGCTGTACTTCACTCAAACGCAAATTTACAGCCAGCACGCAAGGACCTGTCGATCCACCACAACCAGTGAAGGGGGTTGAAAAATATCAGTATACAAAGAAATGTGTGCTGAGTAATTTTTTTAACTCTTGCAAACTACTGGTTTGTTCTGAACCCACTGACAACTCACTTTACAGTCAGGTTTGTCTGAAATATGAGGCAGGATTCTTGCAGGGGCCTGTCACCACTAACTACACAAAGCTATAACATAGACAAGTATCAAGAGATTCATTTCATATCAGAGTCCTGGCCATTTCAAGACTGTTTCATTCAACCTGGTAAGTTCAACCTACTGTGAAACTCCTAGTTAGTATATAATACCCTGCATGCCAGAAGAGAGCCAAAGTGGCACTAAGAAACTTGGGACCTCCCATCTGACGCAGTAGGGTAACCATCAATGATCAGCAACAGCAACCTGAACAATTTCTTTATCTTCTAAAGCAAAGCAGCCTTCCACCCATATCCAATCCCCACCACCACAAAAAAATATATATTTTCAATCCGGAGCGGATGTTCAATATTTTGAATCCACGAACATGCCAGTGCACACGTGGCTGGCATGGCGGTCCGAGGACCCCGTGATTGATGTGTTTCCCAGAGTTTCTGGACGACTCTGTCCCAGCTTCACGCGCCGGTAATGACGCCTGATTGAAACCCCTGTCTGGGCGTAACACTGGGAAATGAAGACGGATAGCTTCCTGCATGGGAACTGATTTAGTTCGGCTGCGAGTTTCTTAAAATCATTTTGTAGGTAATAGCTTTGTATAGTTGGTGCCTCCGGCGCATAGGCACGGACAAGGGAAATTGGAGCTTCTCTCATTGGTGGCTGGCCAGCAGCAGAGATGTTAGACAGGTTCCTCTGCTTCTCTAGGTTTGTACATATTTATATGTGTCTCGGTGAGTATGCACGTGTTTTTAAAAATAGATAAATAAATGGGAATAAGACTTTTTTATAGGCTTTATTAAAGCCCACCTGTGAAAGTGGCCTCACCTTTATATTAATAATTTGTTCGTTTTAAGGCAGCGAAAAGAGTAACAAGCATGCTAATAAAAAATCAGTCAGTCAGCAATGACAGTTACACATAAATGGTGTGACAGTATAGGACTTGACCTGCAGTTGCAGAAAGGCGTGAGAACACAGAACTCAGGTATACTGTAGAACACTAAAACGGCCTAAATGCAGGCACTGAAATGCTGTGTTGTTATTTGCATTTCAAAACTCGTTTCTCCTCCATACAACGTTATTTTTTTTTTGGTGAGTGTGCGCTTCCCATTCATATGACGTTCATATTATTCAGGTGGACAACTCTGCAGAAGTGTTCTGGATTAAACACATAATCAAAGGTCCAGTTTGACCCAGAACCTGCTGTCTGCTGGGTCTACCAACCCAAACTGTTTCCATTGTTCTTCATGCTAGATCAGGGCTGTAATCTACGTACGACGTGTGTAACTGGCTCTTGGTCTCCCATCATAGACCATAGAACTTTGCCATAAATCTCTATGAAGATTTACTTGACAAAGCAATTGACCCCGGCTTCCCCCAATTTATTCTCCATATATTGGCTGCGTAGACTGAGCAAAAGGCATTAAAGCGAACTGGAGTGAAAAAGGATGAGACAGCTCATTGTCCTGGACTCTGCAAGGCGAGCTCACCCACAAAGTCTCAAGCAACTGCGCTGGGTGGATGAACACTGACAGATGGAGATGTTCTTCTCAGCTGATCCAGTTGTTAGTTTGTTGTTCATCTATGATTCTTGTGCCCAGTCTCAGCTCAGCAAAGCTCACTGGCAACTTAATATTTGGTGTCATAGTCAATGACTTCTGGTGGAGATCCTGGAGATCCACTGATCCTACGTCTGAGGTGCAGACATCAGTAATCCCAGCCATTTCAGGGAGGTGCCTGTCTTAGCAATCCCTAAAACCGGGATTCTTCAAGGAGGGTAAGAGCTCACTAGAACTGAGCTGGGGTGACACTGATCTTTAGAATAACAGAAATGAAAGCAAGTATATTAGCCATATGCAGTGTGCACAGGCGGACATGTAAATATGCATATTCATGAACCAACTGTTGGCGACAAAATATGCAAAGTAAGCCCCTGCCCCCTTTCCTAACTCTGAAATGGATGAACTCAATGTCTCCTGGAAACTCAACTGAAAAAAAAAACAAAAACAAAATCTCATCTGCAGAAATCCTTTGAAGGAACTACAGAAAGAGAAAGGATTCGCAGGACAGCATCTGATTAGATCTATTTTTAGATGTTTTTCAGTCTTAAGGACTAGTACCTGTCTTGCGTTATTGTTTCAGTTTGGGTTTGTGTCCAAATTCTTAGGTTTATTTTGCCTTTTGAAGAGGCCCTGCCATTTCAGCTTGGAAAATCATGCTTAACCTGCCTTAAGTATCACAGCCAGGCAAATACTCTGCCTCTGCTCTGCAATCTGATTCCCATGTTCCTAAAAAGTATTCCCTTCAAATGCTCTAGTGCCAGTCAGAACCCAGGGACAGGCTATATACCCAGACATGCCAAACCACACACGTTAAGTGGGACAAGAGGGAATTTTCCAGATACGCGAGAAATTCTCATTAATTATTCAGATTAATACGCTTTGCTGTCTTTGGATACAAGGTTCATCTACCCTGATGTGCAATTTTTACTTTTATTGTCGGCCAAATACTCAGCTATACACTCCAGCAGCAGATGCTACAGACTTTAAAAGCTGCTGTACTTCATATTATGACACCCAGTTAACAATATACTTTGCAGAGTCTCCAGCCTAATAGTGTCCCATCAGAGCTATCAGCCGTGATTAAACTCAGCCGAGACAAGAAGACCTCTCCTCACCGAATTAGGTTTCGGTACAACTGCAGGACGGCTGTCCTGTAGGTCACATTTCATTAGCGAAACGCTGGCAGCAGGTGGTGCAGTTATTAAAGAGAAGACCTTATAAACCATTTCGCAACGGCGCCGCTCAAAGTGGTAATCAGTGCAAACTTTAAGATGTCAATCCGTATATAATAGATGGATAAAGTACGAGTAAGAAGAAGAGCTTTATCATTTTAGATATACCAGCTCGAACTCATTTACTTGGTAAGCAACGTTGGTAGACGAAGAGCGTCGCTGACACTGTTCGTATCAGTGCTCTTTTGCACGGTTCAAGGGAAAACGATAGAGTGGGATCGATAAACTCCGTGGCAAAATTCAACTGCCTGCTTTTTCCTGCCGTCATTTTGGCGTCTGGTTTATTTGTGTACCTTTCATTATAGCAAGGTTTAGTCATGCTTTCCCGGATCCCTCCAAAAATATGTTATTATGGTCGGCGGATCTGCAAGTCAAGACAAGCTGTTTCCATGCTGTTATCCCCCCCCCCGCCCCGCCCCACAGATGCACTTCCTGTCCTGCTGTCATACAAAAATGGTTCCAGCTTCCAACAGGTGGGCCCGCATAACAATGCGGCTCAAAATACCTTATTGTTCTGTTGCTATGCAGTTGCTAAGTCCACGAGTAACCACGCCACCTCCGTGGCCCAGCAGATGACTAGGACTGAATTAGATTTAAGGAATTACACTGGGATATTAAACCTATAGGGGGGAAAGTGGGTGGTGCCGAAATGAAATAGTTGCCTGCAGTCCAGGTGATTTATCCCTGGTTAAATTTACATCTTGGTCTGAGACCCGATGAATTCCTCCCACGGGCACTTTAGGTGTTTCCGGCACCATAGGTGAAGACCCAGGGGAAATCTTACCGCCTGAAAAAGTAGGGGTCAAATGAGCACAGTGAAAGGGACGTCCACAGCTCCATCTTGTCCGTAGGAGTGGCACCTTGCCCTGTCCACCCTCCCCTTCTCTGCTGCTCTTTGTTTGGGCTGAGTGATTTTAATTTGTCAAAACTGTTTACCAACATACCTCCGAGGCTATTACTGCCCTGTCATAGGGGAGCCGATTGGTAATGAAAGGCATACAAACGCCAAACGTGTGGAGAGAATAGAGAGGGAGAAAGAACAGGGAAGGGGGGGCAGTTTTGGAGTCGAGGCATGTGGGGAGGGGGGCGGCTGTAATATGGAGAGATGTTGAGGAAAACTGACAATGTTCCATTATTCCACCTTTCCTTGCAAATCAATTACCCTCAAATGCAAATAGAGGGACATTATTTATTTGTCCATTACCTATGAATAATTCAGATATTCATTTCAGAGGAGGGGAAAAAAAACACTAGGGAGCGTGTTGGTGAACAGAAGAATGTGCAATTTAAATCTTTCATCAGGGATGTCTGTAGCTCATTAGTTAGTGCTTTGAAATCAATACACCCCCACCCCAGGCCCCCCACTAGCACTCCCTGGGTGCTGAGCCTGCAGAACCACATTGGGGGCAGTATTGAGTGGATCTCATCGGGGTTTCTCTCAGAAGTCATCATGCATGAAGCCACAAGTAGCCTGAGCCTTGGGGTTCGGTGGAGTGAGTAATGCTGGCAGTGGCTGTCATTCAGGATGATGTCCCGACAGCTGGGTGAAGGCTGCGCCATCTGGGCAAGGTGAGAGGGGAGAACCTTTCCACTGCCCATCAGCTGGGGGTAAGGTGGGAAGCCCAGGTAGATGAGGAGCTGGACTTCTGACCAGAAGGTTTCAAGCTCAGATCCTGGGAGAGACTGAAAGAAATGCTCCTGTTTAAACTCTAGGTGGATGAAGATGTAAAGATGTGCAGGACACATGACTCACCCAGGATAACCTTCTGGTAAACAAACAAAGCATAACATCCATCTAGAACCCGTGTCACTAAAAGTCAGTTAAGCAGGGCTGAGTAAATTAGTTTCGCCACATGACTTTGAATGTTAATCCATAAAAATGATGTAAGTAGACAACAGAAGGATCTTACAGCGTAAAGGACCTTACACCCTGTTCTGGAATGTTCCAAACAAAAAGAGACAAACCTAAGTAAACAAGAAAGCTTTACAAGTCATTATTTATGCCTTTGGACACCTCTAAGTGAAACCGATACCCCTCACTCTCACTGTGGGGGAGTTTAACCCTGAGCTCTTGTTCTAAACTTTTATTCTGTGTGTATGTGGGCCAAAACTGTATAATTGTTTATAAAGCAGCAATAAAACATAGATGGTCCCCTAAGGAAACATTTTAACCATCTGGTCATTATCACAAGTCCTGCACTTTTTCTTCTCTATAGAATTAATTTTATCTCGTGTGTAACTGAGCTCCTGAATCCGGCATTTGATGTGCTTTGTTTTTTACTACAGTCTCAGCCATTCATCTTCAGTGACCGACCAGCTCGGCGAACAACCACAAGCATGCAAAATTTGAATAAAATGTTTTAAGTTCTATAAATTAGGTGGTCATGCATTGTGTGTGTCCAGACACTTAGTGTGAAGGAAAGAAACCAGATTTATGTTAGATTAAAGTTGCAAATGGGTGAAATTTGACTGCAACCTGAGGGTTAAACACAAGTTAGAAACAGGCTCTTCACTCGACTGTTCACCTGACTGTTAGTCACTGGGTGTGGACATGCATTCTCCTGCTCCGTGTCCACCAGAATCTACTGCTTTTGGCCCTGAAGTGCACTATAACTTTGTGGCTCAATGAAACATTGCAAAAGCTGTGAACATTTTTACAACAAACATATTTCATGAACTTTAATTTTTTTTTATGAGTAACATTCTGCTTGATACCCTCCCTCAACCAAGACGTACCTCACAATGTGCTTGAGCACAATTTGGGCCTGGCACCCCTCCCCAGAATCAATCCCAATTCTAACTCACAGCTCACACGTTCTGGCACCGCAAACCCTTGTTTGCATTTCTATTCATTTGCTGCTCTCCAAAGTTAAAATGTTTATAAATGTAAAGTAGTTTACAAACCAGCATGGCTAGGGGTGACCCAGTTGTCCCCATCAGTTGAGCTATTTGGCTTAATAAGGTGCTTGGTGAAGACATTAGGAGAAGTGGCAGACTGAGGGACTGGGAGCGGTAGCCATTCTTTCATCGGGTGGAGGTAAGGCTGCTCTGAACGTCAAGCACAGATAGACAGCAAACAGTTTTGTTCAAAACTGCATTCTGCAGGGGGCCTGTCAGTTCAGATGAGCCATTGGAGGACATGAAGGCACATGGAAGAACAAATGATGACATGGGAAGGTAGAAGATGCCCTGTGATTTGCAGTGACAGCTCCTCCAGCTTCCATTCCAGTGTGAGCCATGCGTAACAGCAACAACTGGACGCGATGAGCAAAAGTTGCGCTTTGCAAAGTGAAATCAATTTAAATGTAAATAAATATTTCACATGGTCTCACTAAATAAAAAACATTTCATTCCTGCCCCCCAGGCTAATTGTGGGTTTGGCAAAACCCAACCCATGCATTAGGATGATGATGTACTGAATGGATAAGAATAAAAATATGTTTAGTCTAATAAGCAGGCAACTAAAATATTGTGTGATGTGATTAAAAAAATGCACAGAAATGTGGTCTAAATGTATAAATTTACTGTCTGTTATAAAAACTGGGCAGCAGGTACAGTAGTGGTTAAGATCTAGACACCGCATTCTGTAAGGACAGAGGTTTTAAAAAGGGTCTCGCACCCTTGAGCGAGGTAATTAACCCGAAAATACCCCACCATCGAAAGACATATTTATTTTATGGAAGCAAGCGTCAGCTAAGTAAAGAAACAAGAAATGAGAAAATACAACTCATATGCAAAAACTGTTCATATATAAGCTGTTATCTGTGCTCTACATCACTTTGCATGGGGAGTGTTTGCAAGCGTTTCATTTTTCGCAAAATGTCAATGAAGGTTATTGAACAATCGATAGCAGGAAGAAAAAAAGAACAACTGCCCGCGCCTCTTTTCAGCGTGTAATAATTGCTGTAAAAACACCCATTAAATCCCAGGTCTGACGGCGGAGGCCGTCGCTAGATGGGCGTGGGGGAAGCGACCAGGGTTGTGCGAGGTCAGTCTGCTGTTGACCTGAGCTTCCGTCTTTATAACGGGAAAATTGCCCTTTTACATCAACCGCTGACACACAGTGGAGCACAGACACGAGTGACATAAATACTAGGAAATGCGAAGCGTCTGCAATAGCGCGAGCCAGGATGTGCAGTCATAAATACTGAGAAGAGCGCTTGTGTTCTTTGCCTTCATTATAGCTCCTGCTGCAAGCCGAAAACAGATGGACTTGGGACTAGGAGAGAGATGTTACAAGTGGTACTGAGAAGAAACATCATCTAGGACAGGGCTCTTACCAGCAGTCCAAGAGACCCAAGTCCAGGAAGTTCCTATTTTAATGACTATTTTTGTCATTAATCTGTTGCTATGCTGAAGTTATTATTCCAAAGAGAGTGCTTTTCACCCATTTACAGCTGGGTGCAATAAATGCTGCTATTACCGGACTTAAAGGCAATATTAAGGACAGATGCCCGAACAAACATCCTTCAACTGAGGTCACAACTCCAACCCCCATGCCACTTACTGCCCTCCATTCGATTCACATATGCGTGTTCCTGAGCTCTCGCTGGTATAATGAGCAGTGCAAAAGAAAGTGAACCCGAGACTCGGGTTTCTGGCAAAAGAGCAGAAGAACGCAAATTCTGAGCCAAGTAAATCACCGATCGCAAACCCGGCAGCGAAAATCTGGCTTTGAAGTCCACTTTGACTGTAACTTTGCATTCAGCCTTGAAGAAAGAAACATCAGGGAAATCAGCAGGAAGTTTGAAATGCAGGAGAGCTACCATTACGTTGCGAGACTATTAGGAAAGCACTAGAATTATACATCCCGTAGCTCATTTCACATTTCCGCTGGCCGCTCGGGTAGCGCGTTGCTATCTCCGGCATTACAGTTAACGTCGCGGTTAATTTTGCTGAACAGCCGGAGCGTTTTTCTGATCGTTTGACCAGTGTAATTATATAGCTCAGAAAAGTACCTACTATTATTTGTACAGGTGTTATATGTTTTAATGGAATTAAATTTTAAATGATTTAATCAGCTGCATTGTGCTCCAATCCAATGGGGTTAATTGCGAGACACAGTCTTGCTGTTCCGTGTTGATTTTGATGGCGATCGGGCTGCTGTAATTTCAGTTAGTGCGACGGAGATGGTGCGAGCAGCCAGATTCGACCACAGGTAAAGTAATTTTTGGCAAACTGCATTTAGCCAGGGTGTGGATGCTGCCCGCGACCGTGTTGTGGGCTGCTGGAAGGTGGACCAGTAGCGCGTGAGCTGGTGCAGGGCGGTTCTTTTCGTGTCATTCATATTTAAAGCCTATATTTTGAAGCCTGAACTTTGTTTTTTGGATTCTTATTGGTTCACTAGTGTTGAAATTCCCACCCCCCACCCCCAAGCCCCTCTTTGGTTTAATTAAAAACATCTATTTTGTACAGTCCTACTATGTGGCCCATCAGTCCTGCCCCTGTTTTCACCTAGGCCTCACAAATGTTCTTTCTCAGCATCTGCAGAACCAAAAGCTTATGAGAAGAATTCGACGCGATGGCACGTTCCCAACACCACACTTTAAAATGATACATAAAGAGATCAGCAACTTGAATAGCACCTGGGAATCCTCCTTTACTCTGGAAGATCATACTAGAAAGTGATGTTGGCTATGGCTCAGCTAAATATTGTAATCCTATTGACCCGGCCTTCTGTTTTAAATCAGGTTCACAAATGTGGACAAACTGTAGCCAGGAAGGGATAAACCTAGTCAACAGTGGTGTTCAGAAAAACCATCCCATTCAGTTGTTCTTCAGTGGGTTTCAGGGGTCCTAATGTGAGCCAGGAAAACATCCCGCACACCACCACGCCACCACCACCGGCCTGCGCTGCAGACACCAAACAGGAGGCTCCATGAACTCATGTTGTTTGTACCAAATTCTAATCCTTCCATCAACACAGTGCAAAACAACCTGGATTCATCTGACCAGGCAACTTTTTTCCTCTCCTTAATGGACCAGTTTTGATGCCTCTGTTCCCACCCAGAGACAGGATTTATTTTTCTTTACTGACCGCATCAGCACCCAACATGGTCTTCGGTTGTTGAAGCTCATTCAAAACAAACTCCAATAAGTGGTGTGTTCTTAGTCGACCCTCTGCACACCATGGTTGAATTCAGATGGAATTTGCTTGCTTGTGGTCTGTTTCTCGTGACTCTCTTCTGACTCCTCTGGTCCAAAGGTTGTTTTCTGCCACAAGATTGCTGATCACTGCTGCTTGTTTGGTTTTGTTTTGATTTTTTTTTCCTTTTTGCACCATTTTTGGAAAACCCCTGAAAGCTTTTTGTTCAAAAAGCCTAGAACATCTGCCATTTGGAAGATGGCAGAACTGGCACACCTAGCACTGTCTTGCCACGTTAAAGCGACGAAGGGCAGCTAGTGTACGGAAATAACAGATTAGAGCAAACATCTATTTTTATAAATGTATCACTGTGCTATGAATCACTTTTGAACAAAGTTTCAAATTGTGTCTCCCAGGCAGTTCTTCTATGCGCTTACATATCTTTCAAATTTCACCTGTTTATTTTATGCAAGTACTTCATATTAACTTCTGTTAGCTCATATGCTAGCTCACAGAAGTTACAGTAGCAGTTCTTTTCATCTTTTTTTTTAACTTCAGTTTATTAACTATTCTAATAAACGTAGAATGTTCCTCGCTTGCACAGGACTCAACAGACTAACAGCAAAACCCGTTTACTCCTCAGTTGGAAGAATACCAATGCGCTCCATCACTTCAGAATGGCAGTAAAAATGAACGTGGTGTGGTCATATCACACGTGCAGCTGCAGAGCAACAGGATGACAATGAAGCATCTCGGCACCCCAGTATCCACCATTTTACTGATACAGTCCACGGTTGTTAATACCACTTCACGGTAAATGGGCTGGATTTTCATTTATCCAGTCCGAGATGTTTGGTGTGCCCCTGAGCCCCCCCCCCCCCCGTGGCACTACAAACTCGGAGTGCATTTAAAAACTGCACCGGGCTGCTTTATCGTTGACACCATGAGATGCTGCCTTGTGTGAACCACATACCCACTGCGCAGGTGGTATGTGGGTAGCAGACACAAAATATGATAGTGAGCACCTGGAATCATCCATGCCACCTCCCCGTCTTGTGGGCACCGAGTTACAACCGTCTGTAAACAACAAATGAAAACCCAGTGATTCTTCATATTAACTGAAAGAGGCAAACACGAATTAAAATGGAAAAAAGGTGCCTGCTGAAGACTGCAGTCCCACACTCCTTCCCCGGTCCTGCAGTCTGTGTGCTTTGCTTTCGGAACAGTCCACCAGGATTGTGGGCAATTTTTGGGGTTTCCCACCTAAGTGCTGCCACAGGGGGGGCTCTGGTAGCTGAGGCCTCCTCAGTCTGACAGGGTGAAACCAGAGAGGGCATTCAGTGTCTGAGTGACTGTCATCTCACTTATTCTTCCACTCTGCATTTCTCGGAATCCATTTTCCCTCAGATGGATGAGGGGATCTGCAGCCAAAGTGATGGAATGGGACCGTTTCCAGAGAAGCTGTCCATGGTCCTGAACCTTTTCCTTCCTGCTCCATCTCACACTTCCCCACACTGTGTGGTGTCACCCATGCACCTACACACTCGCTTTTTCACACTGCGCTGTTTTAAATGTGACATGTAGCCTCCACCATCAGTTAAATCTCAACCCAGTGCACATGCACTTTTTACTTGAAATTATTTAATCATTTAAATTTTATTTTATTTTTGCATGACACCCTATATGTGCGTTCAAAGAGTTTCAGGTTAGTTTCGGGTAGTCACTTTGAACTGCCCACAATGAGTGACTATGGGTGTGTGGCTACCCCACAAATGACCGATGTCCCGTTTTGGGCCGCACTCTTCTCGGCGTGACAAGGACAAGTGGTTAAAGAAAATGAGTGAGGAAATGAGTGAACATAAAAGTGTTAAACTTCCACAGTCTTCTGCCCCTATTAATATTTCAAATGGAAAAAAAACCCTCAAAATTTTTTGGTCTATGTTTTTGAATTATTCATCGATCACCACCCAGATAAAACGTGTATTGAAGTAGGCATGTCACACCGGCTGCTTACAGCTGAGCCGAATCAATCCAAAACGAAACATTTGTACGAGAGATGAGTTAAGCGATACTTTGCAAGGATCTCAATCAGGGATGGAAACAAGGCAAATAGAGGACGTGATGCAGCCTCCGGGTCATGGAGGTAGAAGTAAAGATCATCTTCATTCGGTGAGTGCTAAGAACAAGTTGATGTTTTCCAGAGGACCTTGGGGACAGCGGCATGACCACTGATCAAACTTGGCACCCAGATCCACAGTGCAAGTGGAAGAAGGGCAGCTGTGACCAAGACCACCAGCTGAGTGGCCAAAGCATAGGTTAATAGCAGAGCTCTCAGTAGTCCCATGCTTGCATCCCATCATGCCCCCCACCAACCACTTTTAACTTCTCTTAGTTAGCTTTCAATATACAAATTCTGTAATGTTGTGCTCCTTTGGAGTTCCTGTGCAGAACATTCTGGAATAATCTGTGGCCAATCTCTGGTGTTCTGCAGAGCGGTTAGTGCACCCTGTTCCTTTGTAGCAAAAACCTTATAAATGGCTTCCCAGAAAAGGGCGTGGAAATAGTGAGGTCTCCTTACGGTAAGTCTACAGGTGTGCAGCTGTGGGCACGGCCGTAAGCCTTCCTTCACTCAAAATAAATGCACCAGGAACAGAGAGAGAAGCACATAATACAAAGGAAAAAATGAAGCTGTCTAAATTCAAAAGAACTGCGGTCCCTGGTAAAGCGTAAAAAAGGCGTGCATCCCGCTGTGAGATTCAATCCTGCAGAAGAACTGCTTCTGGGGGCAAACCATAGATCAGTCTGGAGTCTCATTGTCAAGGTGGAAATTCACTTTCTTCTCGCAAAAACTCTACCGGCTATCAAGCAATTGGTTCGGACAAACATGGTCAAAGGTTGTGTTCTCGTTTTTCAGAGAAATAACAATAGTAATTTTAATATACTGTTGCACGTCTTATTTTTTCTGTACGCATAGCAGTAGCCAGGCTTAGATTCCAGTTGTGTGAATAAGATACTCTCTGTTCCAGTCGACCCACCTCGAACAGTGAGTGGCTCAACTATTGCTCAGCAGCTACTGGATGGCCCATGTCCTACAAAAATTAACAATTCATGTTTTTGACTTTAATGCTAAGCTAATGAAAGGTTCATTCATTGCAGTTAGTCTTTCTATGCTTTTACAGTTGTCGAGGTGGCGAAGGTTGCAGTCACCCATCATTTGTGAACAAAATACAGATTTACACGTATAATTGGTTCCCGAAAAGGATGCACTGTACAAAAATGCGTAAATCGAGGCAACTAGTTCCATTATAACTATAAAATATAAAAAATAATGATGCATCCCAGCCCTTCTGAGTAAACCTGCGCCAGGTTTCTAAAATATCACTAAAACACAGTAAATTCCCTGTAACGCGCAGCACCCAGGGATCGTGATGCTCATTTACAAACAAAACCAGGTTCGCCAAGAATGTGGTGTTCTTGAGGAACAACAACAGGTGAAACATTTTAGAGATGCAGAACAAGTCAACTTTTATTAAGTGATGCAGATCCTTATTACCTGTGTAAGAGAATCGTCACATCGTGACCAAGATATTTACACATACATCTCCTCTTAAAGACACAACAGCGGCAGCTCATTGTTATCACACCACCCTCTTAACAACTTATTCACTTGATACATAATAGCTATTACATGTTTCACACACACACACACACACACACACACACACACACAGGGAATTTTGGTGTAATTTTTGTTTTTTTACGCATGAAACTGTAATGTTGGAATTTTTGGGGTTTCTTTCACCTAATTTTTCTTTTGTGTTGCATCCAGTGTAAATTGAATTGTGCTAAAAATCAAATCGCATTCTAGTGAAAACACATTGTGGGAGTATGCATACATCCAGGGAAGACTGCATACATAGCTGTTTTTGCTGTATGAAATTCCAGGCTTTTCAATAAATAAAAGAAAGGTGAAGTGACATTTAAAATGCATAAAATGGAAATAAAAAAGACAAATATAGCACTAGTAGCACAGCCAAATAGTTTCAGGTGGAGGATCACTGAGATTCCAGCACTAATGTTTAAAAGAGAGGGGTGAAACATCTCTGCCCATACAGTATAAGCACATTTTCTGGAGATTCCTTCCATCCATCCATCCATCCAACCATCCATCCATCCATCCATCCATCACTCATTCTTAACTTAGCCACTTATCCTGGTCATATCATAGTTTCATGATACAGATTGTATTTTAACTTAAAATGACAGGAAGAACTTTATGGGGGAAGGGAAATAGCAGGGTTTATTAGATAGCAGAAATGAAGCAGGATGGGACTTCAATTGATCCAGCTTGTTCAAAGTCAACGGACACGGAGACCATTTAGCCACAGCTAGACCGGTAACCAGGTTATACAGATTGATGTTATGATCGTGGGAGCAGCGCAGCAGGGAAGTGGAAGAACTTGGTAGTGGTATCATGGCACAGCAAGGTAGGGATCCTGTTTCACAGCACCTGTGATGTTTAGATACAAGTTCAAATCCATCACTGTGTGTTTAGGTTGCATGTTCTCTTCATGTCTGTCTCAGTTTCCTTCCACAGTCCAAAGAAAGGGTTTTCAGATTCATGTGTCACTCTGAATTGTGTGGATTTCGGTAACTATTATTCCTGTTCTGAAGTCTCCAGCAGAGCATGTGCCAGGACCAGTAGAAAATGCAAAGACCTACCAAAGTAGAAATTATACGACTCAAGGCATGGGATTTAGCAGAAGAACCATGGGATAGTTTTGCACTTTGTTTGGAAAATAGCCTCCTGCAGATTTTATTTTTATTTTCAATAAATCACAATGCCGAAGTGAAGGTTTCACTCGGCCACTTGACTTATAAGCGGAGGTTGCTGACTTGTACCAAAAGGTGGTACAAATGACCTGAGACCAAAAACCGTCTCCTGAGGAGCCAGATCCATGAAGCCTCTGAGTTCATTGTGACCTGACGTTCCCCAGGGTTTCGATGAAACAGAGCCTTAGTTCTTCTAAAATATGCAGATACATACAACATCTTCTATTTAAAAAAATCTATTTGTGCTGGATTGTAACAATAACTACCAAAGCAATTACACAATAAATATATAAACAGGGCCTGTAATTGAAATGTCAACAACAAAAAAGTATCACAGACCTGGAACAGAATGGCAACCAAGTAAGCTTGAAAAGGCAATTATACTTTTTGCAAGGGCCACAAACTACTTCTCTGAAAGTATAATTGGTGGATATGATAAGGATAACACGTTGAGATTTGTGTAAGGAATAAAAACTCGACTGCTGAGAGTAGAAAAGGACTGTGGGGACATAGCCAGCCGTGTAAATGGGATATTCGGGGAAGGTGCTGCTGTGTATTCTGGGCCCTGCTGAATGCTATATCAGAACTTTCTGGCATTTAACAGCTGCCGTCAACATTATTCCCAGAAAATAAACTCCTGAATAGCCAGGTTTTTTTGTCCTGTCCCAGCAGCAACAGAACTGCTCGGTGGCATCCTGAGTTTCCCAAGGAAATGTGGGAAATACCGTGCATGTGCCGTGTTTGGTGGCCGTTTATGTCGGCCGTTTCAAGTGAAAGCTGCTGACAGGTTGAACAGTGTTTTGTCTACATTTTTATGAGCTACGGCGCTCCCGAACATCAGTTTCTGTGTCTTTCACCGTCTAAATTGCTGCACTTTTTCCTGAAAATATCGTGTTTGAATGACTGCTTTATCTTACATGAAGGCAACTGGGAGAACTCAGGAGCGCCTGGAAAACCGCTGCACCACCACTAAAAATGACTTATAATAACGTAACTAAGAGAACTTGTTCAGTCACACTGCAAAGCTGCATTCAATGCGCATTTTGTTTGTTTAAAAAAAAATGTGGTTTAAATCATGTATAGAAAATCCTGGAAGATCAAAAGCAGTGCTGTGGCTCTCCAGGAGACAGGATCTACAGCAAAGAGGGGGGCAGCGGGAGCACCCATACTGAGCGAGGGGCACCAAGGAACCGCTCACCACAGGGGGGCCGGAAAAACCTAACCAGGACCCCTTTAATCCCACCTCTCCAGCACCATTCCGATAAAGTGCATTTTGCAATGTGTTTGCATCTCCCCCCACTTTGAGAGCAAGAGGAGTGTCTGAGGGTCGGCTTGGAGCCACTGGCGCGTGAACGGAGGCAAATGACAGACAGACATACAAAAAAATACCAAGGGACATTCTGCTGAAACAGTAGGCCCACACAGCCTTCAGCAAAATGTCAGAAAATAACAACTACAGCAGCAGGAAAGCTTTTTTTAACAAAAATAAGTGGTAGGAAGGCTGAGGGAATATTCGAGTGGAGAGGAGAAATGTGTATCTAATTTAGCAGCAACAAAAGCACAGTTGTCTGAGGGGGAAAAGACGTAAGCGTAATGCAACTGCTATTCAAAACGGAAATTAAGAAACAGCGTAACCTTTCCTCTCTCTCATCAGAGGCTGCGCTGTACCAGCCGCTGCTTTGCTGATGAAGAAAAATCCTCATCGTTTCCGAGCGCAGAAGCAGTTAGGAAACTCTAAAGAGGTGGTGGCAGCGAACCAGTTGTTTCCAGCTCATTTTGCAGCATCAGGAACATGAGGTATGAATGCAAATTGGCAGAAGTTTCATTCAGTACCTACTTATCCAAAGACATCACAGGCACTGCCTAGTATAACATAGGATCTCTTGCAGGGTAATCATAAATACATGGGTTGCAATTTCCAGCCATCCATTAATAAACCCATCAGTCCACCCACCCATCAATCCATCCATCAGTCCACCCATCCAACCACTCATCCACCCACCCATCAGTCCATCATAAATCCACCCATCAATCCATCCATCAGTCCACCCACCCATAAATGCATCCATCAGTCCACCCATCCAACCACTCTTCCACCCACCCATCAGTCCATCATAAATGCACCCATCCATCCACCCACACATCCACCCATCAGTGCATCCATCAATCCACCCATCCATCCACTCATCCACCCACCCATCAATCCATCATCAATCTACCATCCATCAATCCACCCACCCATTCATCATGCATCAATCCACCCATCCATCCACCTATCAGTCCACCCATCATGTTTCTCTGAACTATGAGGGGGAACCCAAACAAACATAGGGAGAACATACACACTTTCCACATCCAGATTTTGTCCCAGGAGCCAAGAAGCCTCAGTTCCTAACTCTCTCAGCTCACTGGCATGCAAACAGTTTTTGTCATGTGGTCTGGATAAGGTTGTGATGAGAAATTTCGAATGTGATGTTAGCTGTTATGGATTCCACCTTATTTATAACTTTGCTCCCTAGTAAATGACAACTGAAATAAAAGACACACTAGGTATCGCAAGCGGCAGCTTAGATAACTTATTGCTGTTCCTTATTGTTATTTTCATAACTTTTATTAGAGACTATTAAGAATTTATGTATTTTGCGTGACAAATGTGCAGTATTTGGGGGCCAAATTCAGTTTAATAACTGAACAGTAAATAATGAATTAGTTGGTAGCAACTTTTAAATTACAGTTCTGAATGGAAGAACATTTGTCAGTATATGTTACACTTGCAGAGTAATTCATATCACTGCCAGCTTCTGTCAAGGAAAAATACTGGATTTTTCTTTAATAACTACTTATAATAGATAACCACTGTACTTGAACAGTTTCAGTAAAAGCAAGGCAAAGGAAAAGGGAAAGACAAATTTAATGAAAACCTACTTAGTGTACAACATCTGTGACACTGTTATTGTCACAACCTTAGGTACCCTTTCAAAATTTTAATCAAGAGAAAGATAAGACTGTCATATTCTCCTATTTTGTTGAATGAATCTGTGTCGCATCATAATCAGAGATGACAGTGACAGCAGTTCAACAAGTCCAGAACACCAGAGAAAAAAGATTTTGAACACAATGGGAGATGATTCACACCATGAAAGCTGGAGCACGATTAAAATCCACAACTCCAAAGCTGGGAGTTGGTTGAGCTGCACAGCTGAGACTTTGTGCCAGTAAATGGTGATGAAGATGGTGGTGATGATGGTGATGGTGGTGATGATGGTTCCCCCTTCCCTTACTAAAAGTCCCATTTTTTTGCCGAATACCTCCTGTCTGGTGCTATTTTTCCTGCCTCTGTGGCCCCACAACCAGCCACAGGAAGGAAAACCATTAGGGAGTTTCCACAGAAATCCAGTGGTAAAGGTAATACAGTTATCCCTCCCTTTACGTATTTAGTTAGTTCCTGAAAAGTCAGCTTAAATTGAAAACATGTAAATCGAGTTATTTCCACAATTTATTTCGGAAAATATAATAAGGCTTCCCAGCCCACTGAAAGCCCACAAACCAGCTTTCTCAAATATTACTAGAACAATGTAAAACACCTTATAGCACACACACACACACACACACACACACACTTCAAATGTAATGAGGTGGTTTCACGTGAATGAAACATCTCACGTTTGTAACAAACAAAGCCAAGTTTATTTCAGGTGCTGTGTCCTTGAGGAAGGTTTTAAAGAGACACGTTTGGTGGAAGAACCTAGAACAAGTCAGTTTTTATAAAGTAATGCAGACTGTTATTGTGTAAGAGAACTATAACATCATGGCCAAGATTATTACATGTAAATTTCCTCTTAAAGATACAACAGTGGGAGCTTGACTGAGCTTAAACTGTTAGCAGTGAGGTTCCAACATCACTTGTCATAATGCAGCTCTCTTATATACATTTTATATACACATTATATAAAATGCCCATTATATCAGACGCAGCTTCGCAGGAACACACACACACACACACACACACACACACACACACACACACATAAACCCACTCAGTGTGTAATTTTTTAGAAATTTTTACACACACGAAATTGTTGAAATTTTTAGTTTTTTTTTACCAGTTTTTTTGGAGTGAGTTGTATTGAGCAGGTCTGCAACTCGAGTAACATTATTAAAAATCAAGTCACCTCCTAGTAAAAAAGCATAAATCAGAACTGCATAAATCAGCAGTTGCTTCTACTACATTTAGCAGTCAAAGCATGAAACTAAGCTTTTGGAAAAAGTTTGGAAAATTTGTTTTTAAAAGAAAAGATGTACAGTTTGTGGGGAAGCAAGTGTGCAAACTGTATGTTGGAAGAGCAGAAATGAGTGGCACCTGCAGCAACGGAGGAATAAGGGACGGGGACTTTTTACAGAGACGCGGTGCAGGAGAGATAGGTGTGAAACACGGCCACATATGGAAGGCAGAAGCTTTTCTGGAATGCTGCCAGCAACGTCGAACTTTAAAAAAAAGGATAAAGCTGGAAATTTCTAGAGCTTCAATACATAGCCTGGTCCATCCAAGACTGGCTGATTTATTATTAAACACAAGTGTGTGCTCATGTGCCTAATAAAAAAAGCAATGTGTGTTTCACACGTCTGCGGCAATCCATAATTGAAGTACCTCTGCCATGCAGTAGTCAGGATACCTGGGAGAGAGTAACAAAAGGGTGGCCCGCTGCCTTTCCAGGGTTCTCCATCTTTAAATAATGTGTGTGGAGGTGGGAGTGACTGTCCCACCCATCGCTGTGACAGGAGTTAGGAAGGGTGGCTGAGCCCGGAGGCCACATAATCCCTAGGGCTCCTGGAGATGTTCGTCCAGCTGGTGGCCCCCTACGGTCAACCCCCCTCCCTCACACGTCACCCACGACACACTCAGTCATCCCGTGGTGAACCCCCTGCTTTGCCCAGCTCACATTTTAGCATGAGATTGAAATATAGTGTATAATTACAAAACTGGCTGGGCTATGGCTCATAAATATCACTGTTACTGTGCTGCTCCACTGCAGCCAGAGAAGAAAAGAAAAGAAAAACAGGAAAAATACTGTCTGGCTGGAAGAACTTCACAGAAATAAAAGGTGAAGAGCATTCTGGATGAATTGTAGGGAAGTTTAGCATGCGATTTACTGGATGATATATTTTTCTCTGAAAGGGATTAAAAAAAGAGGGTCAACTTGAACACGACAGAGGGGTGTATATGCTGGTTTTCATTTCAGTGTATCGATCTCATAGTGCTAAACTGACTCATTTCCGTGTGCTGTTTATTCTACACCAACGCATCATTTCAAAATGGTCATATATATATATATGTGTTTGGTGGATGCATTGAAAACTAGCCAAGCCTTCAAAGATGTGTTTTCATCAGAAAAATTTAAAATGCATATAAAAAAAAAAAACACCCCCTACTCCCCCAGTTTTCCCTGGGGGGGGGTAGAATTTTGTCAGCCTTGGACCTCCTACTAGAAGCCTGGGAGTTTGACAGTACAGTGCAATATTTTTGCTGTTCCCAGGATGGCGTTCTTCTGGTTGGAGACCGGCGCTGTCATACCTGGGATCTGATGGAGTCACAACCCCAAGTGTACGATGGTTTTCACCTTCTACATTCTCTCTAGTTTGTCTCAATTCCTGGTGTTCCTCCAACTATAACATTATTTGTTTTACTAATGAAGTCCTTGAATAAAGAAAATTAACAGCTTGCCTCTCCTGGAAGCCTGATATGGCAGGAAGGAGGGCTTCTAGTGTGACATTTATTTCACTTCTGCTTTAAAATCTCTTCATCATAAGAGTTGGGGAAGGGTGGTAATGCAGCTATTACCCTGTCAAAGCTGTTGTGTTTGAGGGACAAGAGAGTCAATATCTAATGCATTTCAGACATCGTGTTTACCAATAAAGCCAACAACAGGCCCATTCCAGGGTATGGATGCAGCCTTGACCTTTTCTGTATTCCTCTCCGAATCTCATCTCGTCTACTCCGTGAGACGGTGAGACGTGCAAGGTCAGCAGACCTGGCATCGTGCATTTGTTGCGAGCAGCCGAGTCCAGTTGGCTAGATGTTAATGGCCTCTCCACTAGCTGAACGCCAGGCTGATGATGACGCTGTCGGTCAATGGGTAACTTAGTCGGTGATGCAACAGTAAACGCGATAGAACTCCTTTACACAAAAACATGTGCACTGCTATTGTTTTTTCCCCCGAAAAAAGTCCAATTTAAGGTTGAGAAAACACAAATGAAGACCGAGGCATTTCTCATCACTCATTTACAGCAGCACATCATCTGTATCCATGAATTGCAGAATATATTCTTTAATGACCTCAGTATTTACCCCAAATCTTCGGGTATCTTAAGATTAATCAGACTGGCAACTGCTGAGATCACAGGGGATTTATAAAATGAGTTTTGAGAATTTCCAAGGGCCCAATTAGTGGCGGAGAGGATTTTATCCTTAAGACCCAAATTAATTGGGTAAAAATGAACCCTTTTATTGAACATGTGGCAGGGTGGCTGTCGGGGTCAACAAAGGCTAACCTGATCTCATAATGCAATATAAAGGAACCTGAGGAGACGTCTCATTTCGGTAACATGGGATAAATTTGTTCCAAATGCATGTCAGTCACATTTTTAACCACTTATTTTCTGCTGTTCCTTTTGAACACTCTGCCCGGTGTTTTGCGCGAGACGATTTGAGCTCAACTGGCTACTTATTAAAAGCTACCTGCAACGAGAAAAAAGAAAATCAATGTACATATACAAGCAGGGAATCGATGGCTTTACGCCTAAGGGTAAGAGAGAAGGAGGTGAGGAGGAGTACACTGCGGTGCAGCTTGTGCCCCAGGAGGCCAAGTCATGATATGACACAGGAAGGTGAGACTGGAGCTAGGTCGGTGTAGGGGGTTAGTTCAGAACCGTGTACGGCTCACAGCTTCATTGATTTCCCACTTGGCCCTCAGGCCTCGTCCACATCGTACCTTGTTCTTCCTCCAAACCACAGATTACCAATACAGGCAGATGGGTTCTGACACCCTGCAAAGGGCTTTGCTCTCAGACACTCTGGAAAGAGTGTAAACTTCCTCTCCTTCATCCCCCGGTTTGGTTTTGATAAACCTCACAGACAATTCCCACCAAGGCCATTGGGCAGCTATCACCAATTTGGACATTTCTGCCGTTCCTTACCGCAAATCACACTGAAGGTGTCTTACATGTATTCGGGTGTTCGGCTGAGTTCGGATCGCAACTTACATGAAGTGGAATTCCATTACCTTGTTAAACCACATATAACCTTCGATGTCAGCGAAAGAGACGCTGAAAAATTCATCAAAGCATTTTACCCCACAGCGCCTTTCAAAATGAGAAAAAAGGGGGCGTTGGTATCCAACATTGTGATCTATCAGTCTGTCTGTCTTGGAGGTTACAAAATTGAGCAAATTCCCTAAATTCATCAAGCCGGTTCTTGCAAGTTCTACAGCGTCTTTATGAAGGGAGCTTCAGTGGTGATTGGTCGCCAGAATTTCGAAAGGTTGAGCAAACAGCATTCCATTAAGCTTCTGTTATATGACATTCCAAAGATAAATGTATAAAAGTGGTTCTGTTAAGAAAGCAGGTGAAACCTCCCTGGATGTATCCATCCTCTGAAGGTGAGCTGGAGTAACGTGGATTAGGTGAATGAGCTTGACAGGATTCGTTTGAAACTGCCGTACCTTTATGGCTAAATGAAAGAAAAGTTAATTTTTCTGTTCCAGTATTGGTTTCTTATGGGTCTTGGGTGTTCAAGTTTGCTTTGTGTGTAGCAAATGCAATTGATTACTTTTTCTTTTTTAATAAAAATGCTAAAATTCTCTTTCTCTTTTTTCCATAGCCCATACCAGCGGTATTCCTGGCAGTAATTTTAAGTGGACATTTTTTTTTTTTGGCTGCAAAACAATGCTGTCACCCTGTACCCCTGGAAATCCATACTTTGACAAAAATAGCACAAACAGAAACAAGTGATGCCAGAGAAGCTGAAAACAGAAAAGAAAGATAAGGAAGCATATCAGAAGGAAAGTAAACAAAGTTGTGAACCAGATCTCTATCAACACGATTTACCCCCATTACAAACCTGTTATCCAGTGGCTCATTTAGAGGTGCCAGGTAGAGACAACACCAACCTCACTAGACCCCCCCCCCAAATAATACAACCGAATTGCGTTATTACGTTCAGTCCTTCAGAGTTGCCAGAACAGCATTCACAGCTTCTGGGCTGTCAAACGGACGTATGTTCCCTTCACACAGACATCTGAGCTGGACTGAACCAGACAAATCAGGGTAGAATTCCAGATGGGAACCTTCAAAGATGATCTCACATTTCTTCACTGCAGTTCTTTGGAAAGTGCAGAAAATCAAACCTACATAGTTCTCAGGCAGGGTGCTACGCCCTTTAAAGGGTTTTAACATTTTTGGATGCAGACAATGGTTTTAGGGAATCGTCCCAAACAACGGGGTCTCAGAGGATACCTTCATGAACAAACGGAGAACATGCAGACAGATTTGAACCAGCAACCTTCTGTCAACATCATGACTTGCGAGGCAGGCTCTTAGGTTTCGTCTTTTTAGAAGGATCGTTCATCATACTTTGATTTTGCACATCCCCCTCATGAGCCGTACATATTTAGTACTAATTTTCACACATTTTCATGTTTGAATACAATAATGTAGCTTTTCCTCCTTTTGGTTTGTTGTTTAAGAAACCGATTTAAATGAATAACAAACTCTTCAGCTAACCAACTGAAGACTTTGAATGTCATTCTGTCATTTTTGGAATGGAATATCACAGGAGAAATGTTGGGTGTTAATATCCTGCTGAGATGGGTGTCACCTTTACAGGGCTAAACATCAAATAGAGGCTATTTCTTTGCTCAGTGGTTTCATGACAAAGGTTTATTTAAAGTGCCCTTTTGCTGGACTTGAGTATTACCGTTCCTTCTAGAGCTCTACTTTTTCAGTTTGATATTAATTATTATTATTTTTCAGTTATGAAAACATGCACTGATTTGCGGATGTTTGGGGGGCTGAATGAGTTAATGTAGAGATAATGAGATAATTTAGCACACATATACAATTTCTATAAATAAATAAGTTTAGGCTTTGAATTCCCAATCATGTAAATTAAAGGCCTTTCAAGTAGTTTTTAAGTTAAGTTTAGTGTATATATATATATATATATATATATATATATATATATTTTTTTTTTTACTTCAGGAGCTGCCAAATCTATGTCTATGGACTGGGGAAAGTACAGTAGCTGAGTAGGAGGACTTGGGCTCAAGTTGCAATGATCCAAAATGGTAGAAGAGTGATGTGACCTTACGTCCTACCTGGGACAAGAGCTAAACTACTCTGGAGTTACAGGGGCCGGCATGACTTTCAAACAGGTTCTGAATGTGGCCATGATGAGGAAAACACTGAAAACTACCTGTAAGGCTGTTGGTTCCAAACAAGTATAGGAATTCCCTCCTCTATGTACTCATCAGTCACAGGCCTGCAGATCTCTACTCTCTACCATTTGCAATGCACCTAAGTCAGTGTTGGGGTCTTTCAAGTAGGTGGCATTGCTTGATGATACACTGGCTGATTCACGATGACTTGGGTTGGAATTGAGATAGGAGGTCCAAGAGGGATATTCTCTGTCATTATGGCTTCCCTGGAGAGCCAACAAGGAGAGCAGAGCTGCCTTTTTCATCCATTTGCAAAATTACAGATTGGATAAAGGAGCCGGTGAGCTGGCGCTGCACAGCCATGGAGATGTGGACTTTGGGCTTGTCATACCTGCACCTTGTAAGTAGAAGTCTTTGCTGTAGAGAAATAGTGCTTTCTGGAGAGCCAGAATGGAGTGGTATGCTTTTCAGAGCCAAAAAAAGATCAAAATGTGTTCATTGTAATGTACAGACAGAACAAATAGGATAACTGTGGCCTCTTCTGGCTGTCCCGAAATAGAATAGCGGTATTTTTCAGCCATTTCTCTCCAACAAGAGAAGTAGCATCAGGCTTTGCTGTTCATTACTGGGTCAGCGGTGGGGCTTGTTCAGTGATTCTGGTGCAGCACTCAGTTCGATTCAGGGTCAAAGAATAACACTTGCATGGGGTCTACCATAAACCAGTGGCTCCAAGACCGCTCTGAATGCCCCTGGTCCTGAGATCCGAATTAAATATTTGCTTCCAAAATAATGGTCCACTTCCACTGTGACGATAACTGACACCAGCGCTCATTATGTAGGAATAAAAGGTCAAATTATCCTCCCTGCCTCTTCATGCAACTCTGAATTATTACTTTATATAATTATTTGTAGCCTCACAGAGGACCGAGCTTGACAGTGTTACAGTTTGATATATTGATGTGGAGCTCCAGTAACTAGGGGGGAAATATTGTCTTTGACGGTCATGACTGCACAGCGATGGGTGCTGGAATGCCACTTGTGTCCTCAGCTGAATGTCCAACCAGCCTTACCCTCCACCCCCACCCACCCAGTCATCTTTAGCTCCTTTTTCCTCTCCTTGACTTAATGGCTCTCTCCCTATTTTGAGATGCCGAAGACAAAGATGAGCATTAAAAAGTCAAAACACATATTTAAACATTAAACACTGCATGTGAGATTTGGACTTTTCTCAGAAACGCATTAGTATGAGTAGAAGTCGCCCTTTTATCTGCTGTAGATATTGCTTTATTAAAGGGCATCTCATTAAGTTCAGTCGCCCTTGTACTTGCTCCTAGAAACTTTAACCATTCTGAGAGGACTAATTAAAGTAATGAAATGTTCAAAACCTTCTATTTCCTTAAAGCAGCATTTTTAAACCTATTTTCCTTTTTTACCTATTTTACCTATTTGCGCAGCGGCATAACGGTCCTTTAAACTGTCCGCTAATGCGGCCGCATGAACCTCATTCATGCTTATCCTCCAGGCTAGGTGGTGTTAAAGGATCCCTTTATTTCTAATGCATATATTCGCCATGCTTTGCCCATTAACTGCAGTTAGGAAGTTCCAGGAGCAAAGCAGGAGTGGAACTGCGCGGACTGTGAATTGTCAGCTAAAGGAACCACTTATTATATGGATGAGGAACGGCGACGGAGAAGTGGGGTCAGTCAGATACATAGGTGTATAGTATGCAAATTCTGAATGGGCTAAAGCAGCTCCATGAAGATATCATGGTTTAATGTGCGCAGGCTTTCGGGTTGAATAAATGTGAAACTGCTGCAGAACATCGACCCGTATTTCTTCCGTAGACTTTATATAAATCGAAAAGTAAATTCGATTTCTGTAAATGCGCCTTCATATGGACTAGATAATAACTTGTAAATACACAGGCATAATTAAAACTGTTTAGGTGTCTCTGCTGGAAGGAAAAATAACTTATTACCTTGCCAGCGACATGGGGCAGAAAATCCCCTTGGACCACATTCGCTCAAACCGCAATTGCTACGATTTCAATTTGACCCACATTGAGAAGCCGAGTTCCTCCTCAGGGGGAAAGTAGTGTGTGTGGTGTGTGTGTGTGTGTGTGTGTGTGAGATGTGGGATGTGGGTGGGACGGCTGCCTGTTCCGCTAGGGAGTAAATTCTCCAAGGATTGCTGAGTTTGACTTTCTATTCCTGTTTTCACCATGCTTCATACCATGTATACTGCATCAACCTGAACACTCTGCAGATTATACCCTGGGGGTCTGCAGCTCCAATAGAAAGCAGCAAACCAAAACAGTCCCAGAGCTGCACATACTAAAATGAAAAGGCTCCTGTGCATTAAACCTAAATGGGGATCAGCTGACCTTCCTCAGAACCCCAGTTTTACTGTTCATTTGTTCAGCAGACATTCGATTTTGACAATTCAGCCAGACAGGACACAACAGCACAGAACTCACACAACCTGAGAGGCCTCCAGTTCCAGATGTAGAAAACTGTTCGCAAGATCGTTTGGAGCCTGAAGAGGTTCCACAATGAGAGTCCTGGAGATCCCAAGGCTACTTCGGGGACTGGTCTTTCTTCAGTTGTACCAGCAGGCTGAGTGGACTTACCACACCTGGAATGCTCTAGGAACCCCTGCAAGATCTCTCATCATTCCAGTTTATGGACTCACAAAACAGAAACATAATTAAATGAACAACTCAGTCACCCTTTGACATGTCTGTCTACTATGTGGCAAATCACCTTATTTTTCTTATTTGGAATCATCTCACTATAAATCTTGCGGTCGCTGAGATGATCTTTTTTTTTTCATACCTGTGTATGGAATGCATTATGAAGACACACAGGATTTCCAATAAATAACTCTGCGCTTCAGGCAAAGAGAAGACAATTTTCACAAGTGCCAGTTGGCTGTCAAGGCTGCCGCTTGCTACAAGGGCACTGTTGGCATCTACTGTAGACCACAGCAGCATCGCTACTGATATGAATCTTGTGCTTTTTTGCTGCTGCGCTGACTGTACCTTTGCCTCTGGACATATATGTCTGCCAAATGAATGAATGTAAATGCAAGAGGAATCAAGGGTGATATTATGACATGACTTAGAAATTTTAGCTATATATATTTTTGCCAGAACATTACTTCATTCTACAGGTAAAAACAAGAGCAGGATTGTTAAAAAAAAAAAAAAAAAAAAAAAATGAAAAAG